>BFEA01001030.1:48557-70410 GCA_003427395.1 Chara braunii
CATGTACTTGGCCACTTTCTTAGCACCTTGGCCACTTCCTCAGCCGGGGAAGATCCTTCCTTCGATGGAGTGTAAGGTTTTGGACAAAGTTTTCGCCGCCCTCGACTAGCAACCCGGCCGAGTCACAGATAGGCCGACGAGCTGGAGTAGGAAGGGCTGCTAGCTGTAGCATGCTGGCATMCSGAAMYTCCCGTATGCACAGATAGTGTGGACAGTYGTCRTGTGTATAGCGCGGACTGTAATCCGGCGRCATCCGGATKCGCAGGCGTTCTTCACRGCTTACCAGTCWATTTCTCTCTCCGCTCCTTGGATGGTGAATTTGGCGCAGGCAAAGCGAGCACGTCGAGAGCTTGACYGCCGAACCTCGATTWTTTTAAGGACGTCACATGCTGTCCTCCACCGCACTCGCCTTCCCCTTCGGCGGCAAGGGTGGCCTGCAGCACCAGAGACTTCGGCGACGACGAAGCGACGGCAACTGCCACGGAAGATGCGACGTTGGCAGTTGCGGACGGATGGGCAGACACGTTGTGGTCGCCGAGGATACCATCGATAACTTCGTCGATGCTTATACGTTGACTTTATTCATACGGGTTGATAGCGACGGAAGCCTCGTCGAACCGGTGCTGCAAGTCGACAGCARACGTCAGTGGCCGGACCGCATAATCTTCAGGCTCTGCGGAAAGGCTGGTGACCACTTKTGTCTCCATCTCTTTTGTYGTGGCATCGTCGTCGACATCATCCTCGTGATGCTCTCTATACAGTTATCCGAACTCGTCAGACGACTCTCCAGATCCGGCATCGTCCTYACTGTGTTCCACTTCGTCTTCTCCAGACCCGGCACCCTCTCTTCCTTCAAACAAATCAATTAGCTCCGTTTCTCCCGCTTCCTCCCCTTCTTCCTCCCCTTCTTGCGCTCCCTTCTGTTCCTCCATTTTCTCCCCTACTTCCCTCCCACGAAACTMGTCCCCTTCCGCGGTACCCGTGCCGAATCTCGAGGACCGCCCTTCCGTCCCCGTGCACGCTGCCCCTCTCAACGGCACGACAATCCTTGGCCGACAAACCCCGCCCGAAGAAGTTCGGATCTCCGCGGACTTCATGGTCTCTGTGTCGCCGGACCCTGCACTTGCAGCCTCCCGCTGCAATCCTTGCGGCCGTTGCTCCCGCTCAGACGACGTCTCCGTCCTGCACCGCAATGCTGCGAATTTTCCGATCCTTGCTTGGATTCCCCGACCCCGAGCAGCTTCGCATTCCGGACCGTTCTGGCGGCTCCTCACCCGACGTAGTTCGGATCCCGGCGGACTTCGGTTTTTCGGACGAGCGACTGCCCAGAGCAACCAAGGCTGCCAACGTGTCCCTCGCTGAGCCCACGGACGAAGTCTAGGGGTCGGCGGAGTGTGTCGTGTGCTCGGGCCGGGTGCCTGTTGACGGAGTCCGGTCGAAGGCGAAACCCGCAACCCYGGCGCTGCCTCCCGGTGTCGTGTTGCGGCCGTGAGACCCTCTCTCCCCCATAGGCGGGATTCCTTTGCCACCCCTTGCGTCGCCACCCCCATCCCCTCCGCTTCCAGGTGACCCCCCCCCGGAACCACCGTCCGGTCCACTGGGAGGGGGCACTTTCCAGTCCACCATGCCCTTCGATGGACTCATGTCGAGCTCGTAGTAGTCGTCCGTCAATTCCAACCAGCACTTGTCCTGAAGCTCGTCGAACAGTCGACCGACAGTGGAAATGAGGGACAGGTCGCCGGGTGCTAAAGTGTCATTTTCGACCTTCACTTTCTGGAGGACCGAAATCCTCGTGAGGTGCAGGAAGTTGGACTTCGACTCGCGTGGGAATGACACCCATCCCGCGCCCGAGATCGCCACGGCCATGACCCACTCGCCATTTCGTATCGCTGGCTGGATGACTCCCGGATGCCAAACCATGTCATGGCACCAGTCCTGCTCARGTGAATGACGTTGCGGTTCAAGCAGGAAGTGAACGTTGTCATCCTTCCAASACGGATGATCGGGCGGGACAACGGACCCGGGACGCAAAGCGGGCGGGGGGGCGGCCAGAGCTCTAAGTCTCTCCAGCAACTTCATCGGCGTGGTGCCCGGCGCCRGTTTGGCCATTGGTGACACGAGGGCTGCAGCGCTTGGTGATGGACCGTCCGACGAGGACCCTCGGCCATGGTCCGCCGGAGGCGGATCGTACTGCAGGTCGATGCTCTCYGTGTCGCTCTCCTCCTCCTTCGCGTTGGCGACAAACTCCACACCTATGGCTTCCTCGTCGTCAGTGGAGATAAGGGAAGCGTGACTGGCTAACTTCAACTGCTCCTCGGACTCCACGAAGTACAGCGACTGCAGCCTTTCGATAAACGTTTTCGCGTTCATGCGGGAGGCGAAGTGGTAGTTGTCGAGCAGTGCCAACATGTGGTCCTTCCGGCGGATGTACTCGGCGTCAGTGTCCCTCCTCGGACGCGTTTGAAGGAACAAGAAATCGTATATCTTGTTCCTCTTTCTCTTGCTCAACTTGAACCACATATCCGTCTTGTTGCTCCACACCTTATCCCGTGTTGGCCTCACGACCATGAACTCATAATTGTGCCCACCCAAATTGACCTCGCTTTTCACCACCTGCATCGTGAATTGCAAGAGGTCGGAGTTCCTTTCCATTGCGACAACGTGCCGGCCGGCCTTCAGAAGCTCCCAGACGCTTCGCGCGTGCGGTTTCCCAAGGAACACGACACCCTCTCCCTTCTTGCCAAGAAAATCAAGAAGACCGACGAATTGGGTCGGATTGCGTTTCATATCCCCGTAGACGCTGCCCTGTCGTTCAGGCACCACCAGCGACCAGTCGCAAGGCGTGAAAGGAATCTCGGACACATCAGTCTGGGTGACCCTCTGAGGCAATCGCACCGCAGCAGCGGCACCCGTGGGCAGGTTTCCCTCGTAGACCACAGACGTGTTGACGCGCAGATCGTCACCCTTGAAGAGGATGTACATGCGGTCTTCCTCCATGTACAAATTGTTCCCAACGGGGAAGCTTTTTTTTTTTTGCACTCTCCGCACCCACTTCCCTTCCAACAGCTTGACGAAAGAAAGATGGTGCATGCTGGCGAGAAACGGCAAGTTGTGCTGCCGCGGCACGAAAACAACGAGAGTCCAATGCGAGGGACACCACGTCTGAAGATAGGAATTCAAAGTCTCCCATGCTTGGGGCTTCCACAGTTTGAGGGCAACCAGCTCGCATAGATCGAGGACGAACGTGTGGCTCTTTGTGGCAGCCACTGCCTTCTTCAGCTCTGCGCCCCTGATGTCCGCCTCTAAAGGGTCATTGGCGAACGGCGCGATGGATGTCATGTCCCCCGTGTCTTTCCATTTAATGTGAACGACGCCTTCGGCAAGTGCGACTTCCCGGCTCTCCACTCTGCTTCCATTCAACACGGAGAGAACCTTGTTTCTCAAATCGACGGACAACTACTTGTGCCCCGCCAACTTCTCTTTCACCTCAATCGATTTGTCCTGGTCGCAACCCATGTACGGCGGGCAGTCCTTGAACAGCGCCGAGTCGGAAACGTGTTTCCTGCTGTTATCCCACAACTCGTCATCCAATCCCTGACCTTCAAACTTCTTGAACAAGACAGACCTCGATTTCAGGAAAGGGTACCTTTGGATCCAGTCCGCGTCCGGCCTCTTCTCGTGCTTGAATTGGTAGTAATTCCACAACCGGACCAGCACGCGGTCGCACTTCACGAGCTGCACCATGTCCTGCACGCTGAGCTTTTCCAACTTCGCCAACGACGGGAAGCCGGCCCGGACCCAAACGACCTCGCAAGCAAGCACCTTTTTCAGAACACGACATTCTCATTGTCCGTGAGTGATTCCATTGTTTTCCAACAATGCGCGTCCGGGTCTGGCACTTGCACGAACCAATCGCCCTCCTCTTTCTCCTTTTTGCCCTTCTTATTCGGCGGGTCTACGGGGATGTTGTACACCACCTCCGTTCTGCCCAATTTGTCGTTGTGGATGTAGGCGACCCTAGGCTTTACGTTTTTGACCTTCTTCTTTTTTACCATCCACTTYGCCCCRTCGTGGCTTTGCAATCTACCCGTCTCCCATTTTTCAAAAAATTCCACGGCCAGTTTCCARACATTTTCTCCGGCCATCGCCAGAGGTAAGTAAGAACGCAGGGCAGCATTTTGCTTCTTAACGGCCTCCTCTTCCTTTTGATCTGCGAGAAGCCATAAGYTGTTTTGAGGCATCTTATGGAGCGTCGTTGTACAAAACTTAYGCAAATCCCGGACCTGATCTTGTTTCCYGCTAGGGTTCCCCATCACAGCTSTTGGGCAGCCGTCATGCTTCCACTATCATCGAATGTCTTTCATAGAAAGTTTCAACTGTCTGGGAGGTGCCTTGAGGTCCTTCTTGTTRTCCTSTGAACTAACAAGAAAATACGCTTCGAAGTCATCGTCAGGAAAGTACACCATTTGTGTCGGCCACCGCTCGAAATTGTACTTCTTGGCCACCTCGCTGCCGAGCAGCAACCTGGCTGCAGCCGCGTTGTGCTGCCCGCACACCACGTAGTAGTAGTATTCTCCYGCCAGCTCGTCCTTCCACTCCTCCGGCTTCAGACGTTGTGCCTTGGTCCAAGTGTTGGTTTTTAAAGCACCAGTGGTGCGAGCTTGAAGATCGGTAACTCGTAYGTCTGTTCTTTATTTTCGAACGCAGACCGCATTGCTTCCCTTATCGTTTCCACGAAGACGGGATCTAGCGACCGYTGGTTGTAAAGATCCTCYCACTCCCTTATGTCGACGATCTGAGCCGGGCTGATCTCAAACTCGCGCCTTGTCCTGACGCCGTCTTTGTACTCCAGGAAGTAYCCGGCGTCCACGTCGATGGCAGGCTGTGGTGTAGAAGGTCCCGACTCAGGCTGTTTATGTTTCGAAGCTGGACGTTTGCTACCCGGGTGACCCTCTTCCACTCGCCTCCCCTTCCGTTTCTCTCCCGCAGTCCTCGGGGTCTTGATTTTCTGTTTCTTTGAAGAGCCCACTAAGTCTTCTTGACATTCTCCCCTCCTTTTTTGGGGAGTGCCCTGCGCTCTCTCCCCGCCCACGGCCTCGCCTTCCGCGCCATGGCCCTCGGCAGGCTCCTAGTCAGACCCACACAAGACTCCCTCTTCTCCGGGATTCGCTGCGGTCTGTTGCCGGACCCCAGGTATGGACAGCACGGACTTGTCTCTTTCCCTCGACGGCGAAAACGGCGGACGCGGTGTCGCCTCATCTTCCCTGTCGTCAAACTGACCTCTGGCATCCTCCCGCTGCACCTGTGTAGCCTCCCCGGAACCGAGATCCCCCCCCTCCCCCGCTGCCTCGCTCGACTCACAACCGCCGCACGGCTGCAAAGGCATTGACAGTTCCAAGTCGGGGCCGACTTCGCAAGGGACGTCGAGGGCGATGTCCTTGTCCTCCAACAAGTCAAATAACTCTCGACCCAAAACAAACCCGCCCTGCCGCCAGAGGTTGTTGTAGAACGGGGTGTTCGCAGCACCCGCTCCGAACCCCTCGAACAGACGCATGTCCAGAATCGCCCCCTTGGCACCGGYGACAATGTTCCCCTTCGCACCGTAGACATTTTTTATGTAGAACGGTCGACAACTGCCTTTCGTATTCTCCCACCGCAAGACAGCCCCCAGCACCCTATGCTGCTTGTTGGCTTTGACGAAGATCACAGGACCACACGGCTGTTGTGCTGGGTTTGATGCATCCCCACAGCACCAGTTGCAAACCATTTCAACCTAGCGTGGTCGGACCACGTCCTCGAGGTCGTAGACGACCGTTTTGTAGAATCTTTCCCAGATCCCATCCCGGAGGTCACCGCAGGCTCCCCTTCGCCCCTGGACGAAGACATATTGTCTGCAGATGACAACAAAAAACAAATAAAACACCAGCGAGCGTCAAATCGCAGGCAAAACACAACGCAGGCGAAAAATACAGGAGGCACACCTTGCCCTCAACACGTCGGACACATGACACCATCCGAGGACCTCGAAGGTCGGATCTCGGCGAACTTCGAACGCGAAGACCAGCAATGACCTCTTACCTGCAACGAGATCATTCTTTACAAGGGCACACGCTTCATGCAGCCGGGCGACAACCACGTCGGTGTTTTCGGAACACGGATGTCGACCGGATCAGGAATGGATGGGAGGTGACGCACAAAGCCCGCGTTGGACGGGGCAGTGTCCTCCGTTTAGCAATAGGAACCCGGACAGCTCAGGACGCGAAGTTCGCMGAGATCCGTACTAAAAGTGCTTGTCTAAAGACAAACCAACGCACCCACCGAAACGTGAAGTTCGTCGGGATCTGAACTTCAGGACGATGCGACAGGCAGAGATGGCGTCAGAGACACACGGTCCGTGGACTGAACCACGACCCGGAAAGKCCGCACTAACACAAAAGGCCGGTCGAGAAGGACAAGTTCGCCGAAATCCGAACTTCTTCTGATATGCGCAGCTTGGCATTGGATAAAGCCAAGTTCGAACGTAGCAGCCGCGACAACATTGTATGAGTCCCTSGAGAGGCAGTTGTGGATCAGGGTTGACTCGTGTCGCAATCCACGGGGGATCATCAACACCAGCGCCCGTTCAGAACACAGGCGTCACAGGAAGTTCGCCAGGRTCCGAACTTCAAGAGGCTGCGAGAGAGACAGACAGAAAGTTGGGGTCCTATCAAGGTGTCCTAGCAAGGTGTCAACGGGATTTCTAACAAGAGGGCCCGCCAACCGGGATCTCCAACGAGTTTCAGGAAACGCGAAGCTCGCGCGACCTTGCGACAGGGATCTCGAAGAGTGCTTTTTGCATCGCGCAACGACAGTGACCGACTGTTTGGCACATGTTGATGGTGGACGGCCGGAAACCGGTCACGGGCAGATCCTTCCGAGGTGACGGGTCTTTCCCGCGGCCCGCCCGACGTCATTGACACCAGAGACAAATAAACGCWGAGGCCAGAACGCGAAGTTCGCCGAGATCCGAACTTCGTCAGGGCACGACATGGAAGGAGACGGCGTCAGAGACGGACRTCCAACATGACTTTTGTCCAACATGACTTTCGTCATGTCAGGGCACGACAAGCACGCGGTGCAACGTGCACCAGCAACCRCGGAGTCTCACACTTCTCTGCAGTCCTGCAAATCTGACATTTTAGGCAGCACAACCGCATCTCGTCCCTCGCCGTTCTTTTCCCTCAAACAGAAGGACTAAAGACCGGTTCGGATGCGGCGACATTTGGGGATCCCCCGGGACGACGTCGTGAACCGAAGCCAAACAAAGCATTTAGTGACGATCCGTATACGCGGGTCTGCRGTTTGTCGATCGATGCACTCTCCAAAAAAACGGGCATGTATTTCATCCTAACAAACACCCCCGGTCGTGCCAAGGAGTTTCCTATGCAGTCCCGTATGTCAGCCGCTTTCTCCTCAACCTCATGCCACAACGAGTAGTTTCGAACCTGACCTGCTATCACCAAATCTGGCCACCCATCCACACGTTCAGGCCCACTCATTGGCACGAATTCGGACCCTTCAATCACAACCTCGTTGTGCGACACGAGCACAACTGCGTCGACGAGTTTTTTGCTCTTGTTCGAAGCAGCGACACACAGAACTCTGGCGAAATCAGATCCGGACACAGTCAACCGCACACAGCAGTAGGATACGGCTCGTGGAGAAATCCCGGGGCCACGGAACGGGTGCTGGTCCAGGAACGAGCAGCGACGAGCGCAGTCCACCAACTCTTGTTTCCGCGAGCCCCCCCAAGTTCGTGGCGACGACCTGACGTTGTGGCACTCGAGGCGACTGAAATAGCGGCTAATGCAGCTTGGTGCTTTGCACATATGGTTCAGGAACTTATGTCCGAGGACGGCGTCAGGCAGTGGGATGAGGTCCCCGAACTCCAACATATTYGCGAACTTGTACTGGCTTGCCCAAGGGCAGTGATTCTCCATATTGTCCCAATTGCCCTCGCCCCAGTCGACAAGATGCGCGTCCATGCACGGGACGACAGTCATTCATGGGTCCTCGTCGAAGTCCTCTGCAGTCGCTCCGTGGATCGTTGTCACACCGTTGAAATGCCGCACAAATTTCGCACAAGGACGAAAAGGTTCTGCTAAGCGAATGTGCGTCTCGGCACTCATGGCCTGTGGTGTCGAGAAGATCAATTCGAAGATGCGTGGTCTCGAGAAGGTCCCCTCCATCATGCAACCTGCACACCACACACCACGCGCACATGCCCGACGACACACACGGGCGCGGAGACACTCGTAAACGCGTCATGTCTCGCGATGTGCGACCCATGGCATTAGACAGAGCGTATGGCCCAAGATCCGATTTCAGGTGGTCGGCTTCGTCGGTGTTCACATCTACCGGCCCACAGGCCAGCCGCAAACACGCCCCACAACATGTTCGTTTGAATCCGAACTTGGCGAGACTGCGCGGGAAAGACGAAGATGTCTCCCAAACTCGACGTCCCAAACTGCCAYGAAGTTCAGATCCAGGCGGACTTCACTTTCRTACGAATAAAAAGTTGTGGCAATCCACCGGTCGCCAGAAAGTCCACAGTCWGAACCCGCACCACCCGAAAGGTGAAGTACGCCGGGGTCCGAACTTGACGGTTTTCCGACGAACCGTGCACGAGAAGTTCGGATCTCAACGGACTTCGCATTTTGTCGAATCCGAAGTCCGCCGTGATCCGAAATTAACGATTGTCTGAGGAACCGTGCACGGCAGGTTCGTATCCATTACCCTGCAGGAACATCTCCTGCCACATGCATTGCGAAAGGAAGAGAGCTCAAATTCGTCGGGATCCGAACTTGGCGAAATCGCGCGGGAGATACACAGCAGGCGAACCCGACGATGGGACGAGGAACCTTTGCACGAGAAGTACGGATCCCGACGGACTTCGTATTTTTGCAAAACAAAAGTTGTGGCAAAGGGGCAGAGGGGAACCTGGTGTTTGACGGGATCCGAACTTCTCGAGACCTCGTGGGAGAGAAACAACCGGCGGACTACACATTTTTTCAAATACAAAGTTGTGCCAAACCCCCAGAGCTAGAAACCCCGCGTTCTSAACCTGCACAATGAGACAAGCAAAGTCGCTGGGGTGCGAACTTGACGTCTGTGGGAGGAACCGTGCAGGAGAAGTCCGGATCTCGGCGGACTTCGCATTATCACGGTTCCGAGGTTCACCGAGGTCCGGACTCGACGAGTGTGCAAGGACTAGTGCCAGCGAGGTTTGGATCCGCATGCCAGCAGGAACCTGAAGTTCGGAGACTTGGCGAAATTACGTGGGAGATATACACCTGTCTGCCAAACTCGCCGTCCTGCAATTTGTTGAAGTTCGGATCCCTGCGGACTTCAAATTTTTCCACGTCCCACGCTGTGGTTCAGACCGAGGTTGCGAAGCGTGTTCGAGCAGCTGCATGGAGTTCGTCGGGATCCGGACTTGGCGAAATTGCGTGGGAGACATACACCTGTCTGCCAAACTCGCCGTCCAACAATTTCTTGAAGTTCAGATCCCGACGGACTTCAAATTCTTACACGTCTNATTGCGTGGGAGACATACACCTGTCTGCCAAACTCGCCGTCCAACAATTTCTTGAAGTTCAGATCCCGACGGACTTCAAATTCTTACACGTCTCAATAAGTTTTGGTGCCTTGGGTTTCCTTGCTTTTACTTGGGATTTATCTGTTTCATTGGTTTCTGAACGACGAGGTCAAAGTTGTTCTATAAGTTTAGGTGGCTCAGCCTCTTCCTGTTTTTTATTCTGAAGAAATAACCTTGGCAAAGGGGCAGATCCTTCTGTAAGTTCAGGGGATCTGACTCGTTTTCACACACATAATAATTTAAAGAGAAATGAAATTGGCAGAGAGTTAAATCCTTCTGTAAGTTCAGGGGGTCTGGCTCAAAAGCCTCGCACATGCTAGAACCCAATGGTTACAACTTGGATATACTTTATTATTATTTAATTTAAGAACGAGCTAATTAGACTATTCTATAAACTTAGGTGGTCTGAGTATAGTCGTATCACAACTTAAAGAGAGTATAACTAAGAGTTAAACTAGTGGTAAATTGGGGCAGACTGAACTTGAGTTGATTCAGTCATATGCAACCTTAGAAGACAAAGGTGAAGACAAGTATATATAACTTGGATATTTTAAACAGTTCAGCGTGACTAGAATGGTCAGGTCATGCGCCCAAAAAAGAGGAAAGTAATTGTGCCTTCTATTTTGTGTATATTTGTCGGCTAAGTTCGGCACATTCCATAAGTTGGGGTGGTCTGACTTCATGCCTTATGTAAGCTGGGTATAAAGGGTTATATCACTGAAAGACTATGAACTATTGTTTGTCAAGATGAACTTGGGATGGTGAGAATATTTACCTTTGTGGTTTGACTTTCTTGTGTCTGAGTGAGGTGACTACCTGATATGAGTTTCAGTTGGATAGATAGTTGTTTTAGTTGCTCGCCATGTGCTGGAGCGATAGGAGTTTAGTTTCAGTTCCTGCATTTTCTATGATAGCTTTCTTTACTTAGGTCAATTCTTGCATTTTCTGGGATCATTTTTTATACTTGGCTCTGTTTAAATTTTGGCAAGCTACTTTCTCTACGGGAAGCGCTGCGGAACTTTCTATAAATCCAATGAGCTAGTCAACTTTTGAGTTGTTAAACTTCAACTTAATTTTTCTTTATATCTGACTAAGTAAAAAATTGAAAAGTTTCATTTTCTATAGGGAGTGCTGCCCAAATTTTTGTTAATTCAGAGAGTTAGACAAAATTGAACTTTGAGAAGTCAAAGTTACCTTCAAAATCTGAACGCTTTGTATAAATTTTGGAATAGCACTTTTTTCAAGGGAGTGCCGCCGAAATTTCTGCAAAACTAAGGAGTTAGTTAAATCCTGTTTAAGTTGAACTCAAGTTGTCTTTTGAGTTCACATCTGACTTAGTATAAATCAGGGAAGTCTCCCTTTCTAAAGGGAGTGTTGCCCAAACTTTTACTAATTCAAGGAGTTAGACAAAATTGGACTTTCCAAAATTAAAGATTATTTCTGCTTTCATATTAGGACTTATATACATTCTGGAAAGACATTTTTCCTACGGGAAGTGCTGCCCAAATTTTCTTAGTTTAAGGGAGATAGATTATATTTTGACAGATGGCGATTCAGGCAGTCCACTCTTAATAGACGGAGATTTTGTCATGAGTCTACCTTTCTTAGGACACTTGCTTAGAGGTAGGCTTAGATATAATTAACTAGGATAAATTTGGTAAGATCATGATATGGAGATTGTTCTCCCTGGACTTATACGTTTAGCCTGGGGCATTGACCTGTCATGTGTTACAGGTCCTCTTGATCGTTTGATTCAAGTTCAGGACTAGATTCAACATGATCCCTTGAGGATCATCTTCTGTTATCACCGATAACAGGTTGGTTGTCGATTCATCGGCTCACGACTCAACTCTAATTCACTCTTGTTACTCAACCTAAAGGCTTTAGCACAGTGGTTTATCTATTTTGTTGTATTTTTATCCAGACTTTATTGAGTTGTCATTTAACAAAGATACTGAGTATCTTTACTGCGGGGAGGTTTCGCTGAGGTTTACGTTTGTATGGCTAAAGCAAAGGGTATGAAAGCAGAGAATGTTTGAAGTTGACCCCGTGTAGTGCGTTGAATCTTGTTGGATCTTTAATGTGATTGCAGGTATGTTTGTGATTCGGACTCTGGATATGACTGCCTGCGATAACATACATATATGACTGAGAGGAATCCCACTGTGACTGAGAGAAGTGATCGTCCTATATAACTAACCCTTATATATTTAAAAGTGTCCCGAGTGTTCGAGAGGTCTGCTTTGATTGTGCATAAGGGTTATCCTGATTATGTCTTGAGAGAGAAGGGGGATATCCTTTTTACCCTTGCTTTTTAGAGTTGTATGGTTGGACATTGTAGTCCATGGCAGCCGTCAAAGTCAAACCCCTTGACTTTCGCCCAGGCCTGGAGTAAGGCTCATCTCCGGGGCAGTAGGAAACGACTGCCACCACAGGTCTGAACCTGTGTACCACTTACTCTGCATAGAGTGCAGAAGAGGGTGTGTGATCCTCAACCGCGCATAGCGGTTGTCCAGCGTCGAAAGATTAATTCTCAAGGCGCGTGTCAGCCGACACTTGAGTGCCGAACGCGGCTCTCGAGATTAGCGAGGAGCGCGCGAGTATGGGTACTACATAGTACGTCATCATTGCGACCGCCTGCGTATGCTTGCATTGCATGTCAATATGAGTAGCCCTGCGTCCGCGCTGTTTTGTACTAAGTCTTGCGCACGACGCCTATCAGATTTCCGTATCGGAAAGTTATGGGATGACTACCGAGGGGCTAGGAGCGTTGTTGCGTTGTTTATGTTGTGTCGTTTCATATGTGCGTGTGTGTGTGTTTTATTTTTGTGTTTATTAGAGTGGTGTGCGCGTGGTGCGTGGGATGCGTCCTAGTCGACCAACGCAGAGTCGCGCTTGGGACCTCAGCCCCCCAAGATGTCGGTTCGCGTGCGGGTCCGACAGAGGCGTAATACCGCGCGTACCCCCTATGCTAGAGCGAACGGAAAATGCCCTCGGCTGGTCCACCTCTGCGATTGCAACTGATTAGCTTTCGTACTGTGGACTGGTAGCTCGGCGGGGATACGCCTTCCAAGAGAGGTGACAGCTCCCGTAAGGTGAAGGTAAGTCGTGCCTCGCGTAGGCCGTATCCTGTCGTAGGGGTTCGTGAGAGGTATGGCTGGGGCACTCAGCCGAAGCGGCTTGAGGAAGCTCCATGTATATTGCGACGAAGGATTTAAAACTAACTCCTGCGTGACGCGGACGGGAGGGTCCCGCGCTGCCCTGGTGCGGTGCAGGACCGATGCGCTCGACAACGCAATCTCCGCGTGGGCTAAGCGTAAGTCTCACTGTTGGTCATGCCTAACAAACTTTCGGAGGATATTACTGAGAGTTTTATTGGTGACCTCAGTCTGACCATCCGTCTGAGGATGGTAAGACGATGAGAAGCGGAACTTGGATCCATACTCCTCGTGTAGGCGTCGCCAGAATGTGCTGGTAAAGCGCAGGTCACGGTAGGAAATGATGCTCTGAGGTGAGCCGTGATCTCTCACGACTCGGTCGAAGATGATGTCGACGATCTCACGAGCGCTAATACGATAGCGGCACGAGACAAAACGTGCACGCTTCGTGAAGCGATCAACGACGACCAAGATAGCATCATAACCTCGCTCAGTGGGTGGGCGGAGGGGACCAATGTAATCCATCGAGATGGACTGCCCACGACCCTTAGGTATGGGTAGGGGATGAAGTAACCCATATGGAAGGTGGTTCGCACTGTTCACCTCCTGACAGGTAGGACACTCCTGGATGTAGGCTTTGACGAAGTCCTTGGACTTGTAGAGGTGGCAAACGCGAGCCAACGTCTTGTGGAAGCCCATATGACCGGCAGTTGCCTGGTTATGGAGGGAACGCAGATACGTGGTTCTAGCTGACCAGATCTGCCATGCCAGTACACAAGGTGGTTCTCCCCGAGGGAGTAGGAAGGAACGGTCTTGCCACTCCGCAGTGTCGCGTGGATGACGCGATAATCAGGGCAATGGCGGTACTGAGTGCGATATGCGTCGATCACCGAATGATCAACAGTGGATGGGTTCCTGATTGTGATCAGGACGGCGGGACAAGGCATCAGCGACGCGGTTCGCTTCACCTTTGACGAGTTGAGTGGTGAAACTGAACTCGGATAAGTCACGCCACCAGCATGCAGTGTATCTTTTTAACGCGAAACAGGAGATTTAAAGTCCCGTTGAATCCCGTTAAATTCAAAGAAATCTCATTGAATTCGCGTTAAACGCGAAAATGGGCGACTCCCGCGCTTTTCGGAAAAACAAAAATTGATGCGCGGGGTCCGGAACACGTGGCTCTAACCAAAAAAAAAAAAAAAAAAAAAAATCCCGCCAACCCCTAAAGCACCTCCCATCCGCCCCCACATCCCCCAACCCCCAACGCCCCAGTTATGTGTGTGTAGGTGTGTTGTGTGTGCGCGTATGTGTATATGTGTGTGCCTCCACGTGAGAGTGTGTTTGTGCATGAATATGAATGTATGCGCGTGTGTTTGTGTATATATGTGTTTGTAAGTGTGTGTGTGTGTGTGTGTGTGTGTGTGGGCATGATTGTTAGCATGTGTTCATTGTTTCCCTTTTGAGAGATATAGTTTTTACCCGTTGAAAACTAGGGGCGGGCGATATGGGTTTGGGAGGGCAATTTGGGTCTGTTTTTTTTTTTTTTCTCTTCTACCATGCAAGGAAGATGAGCAATAGCGAACTTCAACAATCAAACAGCATCATATGCACAAGGCCAAATAGTCGGGACCTCGAACCAACAGCAAAATTGCATCACGAGTTTCACTAAATAAGAAGACACCAAGAGCTCATGATTGACAATGCTGGTAAAGTCTCATCATCATCATCAATGAAGAACCAATGTTGATATCCTATCTCGCGCTCGGCGCCCAGACTACAGATGGCAAATCCTATCTAGCCTAGACTACAATGTCGAAGATTACGTCAACAACTTTCCCGAAGTACGAGCATACAGCGACTGTCGCACACTTCCAGCACCAGGTATGTCTCTCGCCTTACTCACAACCTCGTTCCCCAGCACATAGATGCCACTTGCACCCAAGGACCACCCTGCGCCACACCCTACTTACAACAGCGCAGCTCGGCTATGGTTGCCTGCTCCTTCCTGCTCGCCCGTGAGCGTGTGAGTGCCAGCGAGCTACAGCGTGACAGCGCTTACGCAGCATCCTGTCAGCACCCGAATGCCCAATGTGGAGGCAGACCCTTTGCTATATCGAAGTGGTCTACCTGTGTTCAGTCCCATGAAGCTTCCAGTAGGCCCCGGTAGTCTGAGGCCCAGCACGAACGAGAACAGTCCTTGGGCCTGAGGTGGTTGCATGCCCCAACTGCCTTTGGCCTGTGTTTGGTGAAGTACCCGTATCCAACCCAGGGCCTACTTTCCATACATTCACACAGGCGGCCCAGGGCCTGGGTTCTCTCAACCAACTGACGCAAGACTCATGCAACCTTCTACAGGCCCAATTTTGTGTGTGTGTGTATCTTTTTTTCCTTTTTTTTTAGTCTTTTTATGGTTTTGATTTTTTTTTTAAATACACGAAATTCTAAAAAAATAAAATAAAAAAATAAATTATTGTACATCTTTGAAAGATCTACAACCCTATATTTTTTATTCATTTTTTGTTTTTGTTTTAGCCCTTAAAAAATCTATATGAAACCCAAAACAAAAACACTCATTATATTTTAGTTTTTATTTTTTTCATTGTGTGTTTATGTTTTTTATTTTTTAAAACTATATTTAAACATCAAAAAATAAAACTAAAAATACAAGGTTGTAGTCCTCAAAAATACCTACAACCCCATATTTTTTGTTTTGTTTTTTTATAATTTTTAGCCCAGGGAAAAAATCATCGCGGACCCCGTTAATTCGAGTCCAATACGCGTTTGAAGGGAGTTTAACGGGAATTCAACGTGCGTTGAATTTTTCAACGCAAAACCCGCGTTGAATTCAAAATCGGACATACAACCAACGTGCATGTCGAGGGGAAAGCCTGGACAACTGAGTTGTTCGTGCGCACAGTGAAGAGCGCCCCGTGCAGATAATGACGTCAATGCCGGATAGCATAAAGTACTGCGAGAATCTTGCATTCATCAGCAATGTAGTTTATCTCGGCAGGCAGTAGCTGACGGGAGTAGAAGACGATCAGGCAATCCCCACCACGAGCCTCAACAGTCCCATCCTCCGCGATGGTTGGGAAGTAAGTAATAGGAGGACTGTCAGTGGAGGGAAGTGGTAGGAGGATAGGCGTCGGTCGAGAAGCAGTTTCAGCAGGAGGGGGGAGAAAGGAGAAACATGGGGATAAGGTAAATCAGGAGGAGAGGGAAACACCTAAGAAAATACTTCTCCTACTGCAAAATCTGACACATCAGATGTGACGATGAAGGGGCGATCAAAATCTACAAGGTGAAGAACCGCCGCACAAGTCACCGCCTTCTTGAGGGCGCGAAAGATGTCCTCACACAGGGGTGTCCAAAACCATGGCGGGCTCTTCCGGAGGAGGGTGGAGGTAAGGACGTAGGAATACCAGCGTATCCCTGAATAAAATTACTACAGTAGTTGGTGAGGCCTAAGAAATTGCAAAGCGTCTTGGCAGAGGTGGGGACGGGCCACTCTGCAATAGGAGTGATCTTCGCATCGTCCATGTGAAGACTTTGGTCAAGCACCTACCTGATGTCCTAGGAAGTTCACTTTGCGCTGGGCAAAGCGGCACTTACTAAGCTTGGCATAGAAGTCATGCTTTAGTAAGTGCTATAGGATATCTCGTAGGTGTCTTATATGGTCTTCTAAGGTACGACTGTAAACCAAGATGTCGTCCAGGTATACGAGAACGTATTCTTCAAGGATGTCCCTAAAGATGTCGTTCATCGTCGTTTGGAAGGTGGCGGGTGCATTCGTGAGGCTGAATGGCATCACCGTGAACTCGTAGTGGCCGAAGCGAGACCAGAAGACGATCTTCGGCTGATCCTCTCCGACAGCGAGGATCTGGTGATAACCGCTACGAAGATCGATCTTCGTGAAGAAGCGGTTGCCTGCCAGACGGTCAAACAACTCATCCACGCGGGGCATGGGATAACTGTTCTTAACCATGTAACGGTTAAGGTCGTGGTAGTCGATGTAGAGGCGGAGAGTTTCGTCCGCTTTGCGAGCAAAGAGGACAGGTGCACCCCAAGGGGAGTTACTGGGTTTAATGAAACCCAGTCGAAGGAGCTCCTCAAGCTGACGCTTAAGTTCCATCTCCTCTGGAAGTGAGAGTCGGTACGGTGCCTGATGGTGAACACGACAGTCAGGTACGAGCTGGATAGAATGTTCGACACCGCGCATCGGGGGAATCCCGTTGTATGAAAAATACGGGGGAAAGACATCGCGGTACTTTTGAATCAGGTCGCGAACGACCGACTCTAAGTCTGCCGTGAACCATGTGAGTTCCTCAGCGCCTGCGTCGTCACGAGACGTATGTGTGGACCCGACAGTCCACGGCACCGAGGCCTGGGACGTGGAGGGGGTATCTGCAGGCTGACGGGTGGAGGAAGAGATGGGAGCCGCGAAGATGGAAGAAGGGTCAGGAGGATCGGTCTCCAGTGAGATGAGCTCAACTTCGGGACAGAGTGCATCGTAGCGAAGAAAATCCATGACATTCACTAAGTAGAATGTGACGTCCTTCTGTCGTATGAAGTGAGCAAACTGACGAGGAGAAGTGAATGCGATGTCTGGGTGGGACCCAGAGGGACGAGGGTCCTGGGGAGGTAGGTCTGGAGGGGTGTCGCCCGTGGTTCCAATATAGGGACTCGATGGGTCTCACCACACCTCGTTTTGAGAACGAGTGTCTCGGTCGCCCATTCGGCCTCTTTGCCACGGAACCGGCGAGACCAGGGAGTGCCAAGGATAAAGTCGTACCCAGTCTCCATCACGTCGAAGTATGCGGAGGAATGGTAGCGTCGAGGCACCTGGGTACTATCCGGTGGCTGGAGGGTGAGGGAGAAATGGAGGTCGGGGACCGTTTGATCAAAGAACTTGAAGCGATGTGTCTTGTTATCTCCGAGGGTAACGGAGATAAGAGAGCGAGACCCAAAGGTAGTTAGGCGAGCTTCCTCAACTACTCGCGGGTGAACTAAATCTCCCTGCGAGCCAGAGTCTTATAAAGCGTGGTACACCCTCGTAGATGTCCCTAGGCGAATAAAGATAACGGGTAGGGTGCGATCAGCATCAGAAAGCAGAGCGAGAAGACGACGCAGGACGTTGCCTGAAGAATGCTCAAGTCCAGGAGAGATGACACAACGTCATCGCGAGTTGCCAGCTGAGCGCTACAACGGGCTATGCGAATGGCGCGACGCGCCGGAAGTCTCGGAGGGGAAGCACTCGATGCGGCGGTCTGCTGTGAGGCATACGGTACCTCGACAGACAATGAGGCAGAGGGAACTAAGTCTGTCGTGTCCTGAGGATCCTCTGGTGGGGAAGCCAAAGGGGCACCGCGACTTGGTGGTCGGGAAGTTGGCTACGTGCGAGGCCTCAGTGGTACAATGCACCGTGGCTAGGTAGGTGGGGCTGGCCGGGCAGGGTCGGGGGGGGACTGAGATCGACGATGATGAAAGATGTCAGCATAGTGTCGATTGAGGGCCGTATGGTATGGACACCGTGAGGAGGTGTGTCCATCCAGACGGCAACGAAGGCAGTCGCGACGGGTCTCGAGGCTGGCACGCTCCTCAGGGGATAGAGCTCCACGAGGAGGGACAAAACCTTGCGGGAGGTCTATCTGAGGAACCGTGGGTGTGCGGGCGCCAGCCTGTGCAACCCGACCACGTGCACGACCCATGGCAGACATGGCCATCTGCAGGCGCTCGGCCACGGGAACAATGTCGTTATCCAAATGATACTGGATGACGTCTCGAAACTCGATGTCCTCGGGGGCGTCCCCAAAGGTAGGGTCAAGCTTTGTCGAAGCATCCTTGCCGTACTCCAGAGAACTGTAGCATCGAGAGAATGACGCTCCAGGTCGAGCTGGTCGGTGAAACCAACCGGTGAAGGAGGATCGACCGCGCGTGGTGCCGCGTGACTGGGTGGTGGCGGCGGTGGATCGTGAAGAAGATAAGGCATCAGAGAAGTAACTCCGCATCTTCAGGTATTGTCGAGCAGCCTCGTAGGCCTTCTCGGAGGAGGCGAAGATCTTTCGCCAGAGCTCGATGCGGTAGTCAGTCGGAAGACTGACTACGATCCTGTTGGTCAAAAGGACCTAAGGTAGGAGTGCCTCATCGCAGATGAGGCGGGCATCCTGAAACACTCTAATGTGTCACTCAAGATCGGCTGGTGCGGAGGACCCGCACCACTGCGTCGGGGTGACCCGATCCAGGGCGTCGGTTGCATCGTGGAGAGTGCCTCAGCAGTCATGGAGGAACGCGGTGAAATCCGCGAGAGTGGGAGTCTCACCTGAGCGAGTACGATGGGTATAATACTTCTCCCATGCGAAGAATGCGCTGCCTCGCAATTTAGTTACGAGTGCGGAGCACCACAACTCTTGACCAGTGTTAGTCAGTGTTAGCGTACGTGTGGAAGCCTGCAACGAGTGAGACACACGCATAGTACCATCGAAGTCGGGTATGTCCGACAGACGCACAAGGGTGGGACCGTTGTGCTGACGACGAGGGGAGAGAGGTCGAGGGGCCTGCACTGTGGCAACAAATGTCGAGGCCAGTGCAGACGTGGAAGTGGTAGCAGGCTGAGAGCCGGGGCTGCTAGTGGAAGGTCCAACAGACGTGGAGGCAACAGCCGCAGCCAACTGTGACGGAGTAGCGAGGTAGTAGGGTAGACGGGGGGGAGCCGATCGAGGGAAATGAGCCGGCAAGACAGAGGTGGGAGGGGCGGTATAAGAAGAAGAAGGGTGGGCAGCCTGTGATGGGTGAGGTTGTCTCAGGGAGAGAATCTCCGCCTGGAGCTGCGCCACGGTGGCCTGTAGGGTAACCACCCGTTGGGTGCGCGGGGTCGGAGGTGGAGGGGGCGGAGAGAGTACCCTAGCGGGAGGAGGAAGAACTTCGAGTCGTAGTGTCACGGCCGGTGCAGGAAGCTAGAAAGCAGCACCGGGGTGGGTAGATGAAACTGTCTGGCCAGATACCGGTATCTTGGTGACAGCATATGCGGCAGTGGCCGAAGCAGCAGGGGCGGCGGGAGCGGCGGAGGCCAATGAATGTGCCGCAACAGACGAAATGGTCTAAGCAGCAGCAGCACTTACCACTGCGGAGGGGGAGTGTTGGGCCTGTCCCGTGGAGGAGGACGAACCACCACGTCTTCGTTGCTGGAGTCGTGGAGAGCCGGACTCCAAGCCGGTAGGCGATGGGGTCTGAGAGCGGTGGGAAGAGCGATGAGGAGAGCCCTTGAGGTGGTGGACTTCAAGGGCAGGCATGTTGACGTACCTCTCCAAGGGTGCAAGCGCATCAAGTCGCGCTTGCAGAGATGCAAGGAGAGACGCAAGAACAACGCGAAGGTCCGTGGGGTCCACAACGTGTTGTTCCTGGGTCGTCAGGTGGGTGGACGCCTGAGAGGTGGACGGCGCCGCGACGAGCTCTTCAGTTGTAGCCCTGTCCGTGGGCGGTGGAGGGAGAGAAGTATACATGGTCGGAGGTGGGGGGAGATATGGGTTGTGGTATGGGGACAGGGGACCACCGGTGAGAGGGAGGGGACCGCGAGAGCAGAGTGGGCAGTCGTGTGTCCGCTCGCCCCGTGACCAGTGGGTCGCGCATGAGATGGTGGCGCGAATCCGGTCGAGGGGAGAGGAGCCGTGGGGGAGGAGGGGGGGTTAGGAGAATCCTAAACCTTAGAAAAACCCTAAGAAAACCCTAACTGGGGTTCGGGTGGTTAGGGGAGGGTAACGGCGACCTAATTAAGAAAAGAAAATAATAACCATGGGGGGGAGGGGGAAGAGAAAATATAATAAACAATGAAATTTCGAGATAAAAATAAAAGAAAATAAATAATAAAAATAAAGAAAGAAAACAACAAACAAAGTGTGAAAAAAGAAGTGATATTTATTTTTTTAGAATTTTCGACAGTATTTTCCCAGCCCATATTGGGTCAAAAATGTGCCAAGAGGAAGGGAAAAGCGAGAGGAGCACACTAACTTTCAAAATGACGCAAATTAAAATTTTCAAAAAAATAAATAAATAAATAAATATGGAGGTGGAGGAGAGTGAAGAGAAAAACTAAGTTTTGGAGTTTTTTCAAAAATTTCGGCAGCATTTCGTTACCCCCATGAGGTCGAAGTGTGCCGTCAAGAAAATGACTAAGTAAGATCGGAAAGTTTCGCCAGCACTTCGCTACCCTCAAGGGGTCAAAATGTGTTGAAAAAGACTAAGTAAAGAGAAAACATAAAATTTCGGCAGCACTTCGTTTACCCCACGGGGTCAAAATGTGTGCCGAAAGCAAGAATGCCTAACTCCTAATCAGATTTGAGGGTGCCACAAGGAAATTCAGATTTTCAAAATAAATAAAATAAAAATAAAAATAAATCAAAAAATGATAAAAGAAGTAGGGAATAAGAAAATTTGAATTTTTGGTGGAAAAGGGAAAATCTAAGTCAAAGAAAAAGAGAAAAAAAAGAAAAAAAGAAAAATTCGAAGTTGGGTGAGGGGGGATGGAAAGGTGATGAAGAAGGAGAGAAGTGAGAAAAAGAAGAAGTAAAGTTGGAGATGGGGGAGATTATGGGGCTGTAGTTGGGGGAGGAAAGGGGGAGAGGAGGGTGGTAGAATGGGAGAGAAGGATACAGAAAAGGTAGAGAGGGGTAGACGAGATTAGTGGGAGATGGTGAGTGGGGAGGAGAGGAGAGAAAAGAAAAGATGAGTGGAGAGGGATTGGGGGATGGTAGGTTAGTGGTAGAAGCTTGATACCAGGCTCTTGGGTAGCCAAGAGCAGAGTTCTACCAAGATCCACAGGCCTTCAACATGCTGCTGGTGTGATGCCACAGCAATAAAAAAAAAAATGATGATGATCTAGGGTTGCCTGAAATCTTGATCAGCCACCCTGCTGCCACAGTCACACAGCCCCCTTGCCAAGGGGGGATCTTGAACTGTTGTCAAACTGCCGCTGCAACAGTGAGGTAGTATATATATATATATATATATATATATATATATATATATATATATATATATATATATATGTATGTGGTGCAGCCCC
>BFEA01001030.1:83853-95744 GCA_003427395.1 Chara braunii
CGCACACACACACACACACACACACACACACACACACACACACACACACACACACACACACACACACACACTATATATATAAGTAAGTATTCGAAGTTCGGTTGCAGTGGTTGGGTTGGGGTTTGAACCCACGTACAGATTTTGAAATACTGAATTGCTCATTGAGATAACCATTGAGGCGGACAGGGTCCCTGTATGTTTTAGGGGACTGCTTTCTTTGGAACTATATCCGCATCAGGCTGCTGGTACGTCACGACGGAGGGGCGGCGACCATTCGTCACCGGCGGGTCCAATCCCGCCATTTGCAAGCGGTAACTTTGATGATTTTTGTAGCTCAGAAGATTTTATCAAATCGTCTGAAAATTTGAGGGTCCGTAGATTTGGTCGTGATATTTCAAGGAAAACTATCAGAAAACATTAAAAAAATCATTTGTACCATGAAATAAGCGCCGCGCCGATTCGTTTTTTTTCGCGAAGTCAATTTTTGTGGCCCGTCCGGTCCAATCCCGCCATTTGCAAGCGGTAACTTTGGCGATTTTTGTAACTCAGAAGAATTTATCAAATCGCCTGAAAATTTGTGGATCCGTAGATTAAGTGGTGGTCCTTCAAAAACAAATATCAGAAACAATTTAAAAAATCGTTTTAACCGTGAAATAAGCGCCGCGCCGATTCGTTTTTTTTCGTGAAGTCAATTTTCGTGGCCCGCCCGGTCCTATCTCGCCATTTGCAAGCGGTAACTTTAGCGATTTTTCTAGCTCAGAAGAATTCATCAAATCACCTGAATCTTTGTGGGTCCGTAGATTAAGTCGTGATCTTTTAAGGAAAAATATCAGGAAAAAAAGACAAAACATTTTGACCGTGAAATAAGCGCCGCAACGATTCGTTTTGTTTTTCACAAATTCAATTTTCAAGGCCCGTCCAGTTTTCCGTTCTGTACTACCGGTACCCATTGTGAAACGCCGCTACCGGTACCCCCGAGGTTTTTTACGCCGGGGGGACTGGTCGTCTTACGTCGCACAGTGTGGTAGGCGGGTCAATCATTWCTTTTTTTTTTTTTTTTTGAAGGCTTATTCTTTTAAACCACAACTCCCTCCGACGTCAAGAAATTCGGGGGACCGGTAGCACGGTTTCATTAGGGCTGCCGGTAGTATAGTATGGAGAACCGAAAGAGTGGCAAAAACTGAAAATGTGTTGAATTCCGAGAAACAACGCACGGGTAGACAGCGTNGTTCCAATCTGTTCACACACAGGTCCTAGTTGCAAAAAATTGAGAGTGATGAAAACGTCATCAAGAAGACCGTTGTCGTTCACGTGATGCAGGCTAGTTGTATTGAGAGTGAAAACACAATCTGCAAGGCGTTGAATTACTAAGACAAAAATTAAGACGACAACCCCCAGAATCCTGATTAGAGCAGGAACAACCATTCATCAAAAGAGACGGTATACGAACACAGGTCATCCCTAGTGAGAAAATCTAAAGATGAGGAACACTTGTCATTCACAAAAATGGAGGTGCAGTCCGCCAATAGTTTAGACAACAGAAATGAGAGGCGGAAGTTAATCTGAAAGCTAATTTAAGGGAAGAGGTTGAGGGTGCGCATTCTATCTCCACTAAACATTCATGAGAACACAGAGCCTGGTTCTTAGATTACCCATAATTTGTCTTTTCCAAATATTGCTTTCCAGCCTTAAATTCAGAAACGTAAGTGGGGCAAGAACATCCATTCATTAGAATGATCCGTCATGAACTACTGCTTTGTAGATGATCAATCATACAGTTGAGAAATAAAAAATAAATGAGGTGCGTGATGGGTTAAGTCAAACATCCATTGCCTGGGAAGGTTGGAAAAGGAAGCAGTGGTTATCGAAGATTTGAGCAAGGGGGGATGTAGATTTAAGCATCAATCAGAGTTTGAAACGGTCATCCATGAAAATCTTAGTCAATATTCTAACCATTAAAAACAAAGAACCATGAGGTTGACTGAGCTACATAAGTTGATTCCTTAAAAGGTCCTGGTCATCACACAATCTTAACTAGAGAAATAGCAAGAAAACTTTACTAATTACTCCATTAAAGGAGAGAAGTTGCGGATTTTTGTTCCCCCCCCCCCCCGTTTTACGACGACCTAGAGAGAGAGAAAGAACGGGAGAAATAAAGAAGGAAAGAGAGGGAGAATTAGACTTTGAATGAACCGCTCCGTTGGAATCTAGTTCAACTAGTTCTACTGATGATCTATCCGAAAGTTGGGTAATGAGTCGGGTGATGGGGCTGAAGACAACCAAAACTCCTTTGAAGATGGTTAAATGAGGGAAATTCCAAGTTTCGATGTTAGATTGAACTGCTCGGATTCAATTTTCTGTCATAACCCCTGTTTTTTTTTTTTTTTTTTTTTTAGAAAATAAGTGGTTTAATGACGAAAAATGCGAAATAAACATCTGCAAACCATTTTAGAATTCGTCCGCTCTGAGGGAAGAAATCCTTTACAGTTCTAAGCATTCGCTCGGTTTAACTTTCATTTTATGGGGAATAAGATTTAAATAACAGGAAATGCGAAACATGCACTTGCAAACTTTTTTTTTTTTTTTTTTTTTTGAAATTCTTTCATTATGAGGAAAAAATCATTCACAAGTCGAGGTGATGTCGAGTTTAGAATACTCGCCCAAGAAATTTCTTAAGTCATGAAAAGACGATCATGCATCCATCATTTAAAGCGTGGTTGCAAAGTAAATGTCATAGAGTCTAACAAGAACAAGGAGAAAATAAGTTGTATCTTAAAAGTGTAGTTATTTCACCGAGGTAGAAAACACCAAAATTCCTCTCTCTGTCTTTTTTTTTTTTTTTTTTTTTTAAGAAAAGATGCAAAGGTGCTATTGATTAAACGATCTAAATGACTAGGATGCTAACTCTTTTCCTCAGCGTGCGGTCATTGCAGCTGTATTTGGAACGTCCTTTAGTCCAGATACAACTATAAAGATCGTACGTTGAAAGTGAAAGATCGGGCAATCCTTATGCTAAGAGGGATTTCAAACATAGGACTGGAAGATTGACGAGACACTTATGCACCAAATGCTCACAAAGAAAAAACACAGGCTTCCAGGTTCTATTTCTGAATCAGCGTTGAGGCACAGATTACCCTTGATCCACACTGGCAGATTTAGACTACCCACTGAACATGTTTCCAGTTGTCAAGAGGGAATGCTTTGCAGAAGTCGTAGTGACCCAGCACGAGATCGAAGATTAGAAAGACTATGAAAAGAGGTATTCCATAGAAAAATATGAGGGTGATGAAAAGGAAAGTTGTAAGAGTTGAAATGGGAAAATAAAATTTGACTAGTGGATTCTTTGAAAGTGAAATGACTGTCATAAAGACGATTCTAAACGAGAGAAAGAGTAACAATTGAAAAAAGAAGTTCGCTCGCTCATCCATGATGGGATTAAACCTGCAGAACAGAAGGTTTAGAGCTGTCTCTTATACACATCTAGATGTGTATAAGAGACAGCACACACACACACACACATTCAGACACATGCACATGGGGGCACATACACACATGCACAGACACAGATAGACACACCAAGCACCTACCGAGTCACTCCAACCGAGCCACTTCAACCGAGCCACTTCAAGCACCTACCGACCGACCGAGCCACTCCAAGCACCTACAGACCGAGCCACTCCAAGCACGTATCGACCGAGACACTCCAATCACCTATACCGACCGAGGCACTCCAAGCACCTATACCGACCGAGGCACTCCAAGCACCTATACCCTGCCTACCCTGTGCGCGTTCTGTGTGTGGTGAAGCAACATATGGATCCAAGTGCAACGAGAAGCCCCCCGCCTATCCTGTTTAAAAATAATAATAATAATAATATTCTCGACTATTTGTTACCAAAAAAATAAAATTTGTGTGCACTTCTTAGCTGCCGGAGTGCGGGTGTCGTGTGTGGTGAAGCATGAAGTGGATCCAAGTCCGAGTTGAGGGGGGCACCCTTTGCCTCCCCCACTACACAATCCCCCCCCTCCTCTTATCACAACTCCTTTTTCTGCCCCCCCCTTGCCTTCCCACCCCCCGCACCTTACCCCTCGTCATATCATCAGCACAACCACCAAGCAACTACCCCGTCCGCCCCCCAAACAGTCTCTATAGAGTAATTCGAAGAGCTCAAAGCGCACTTTCTGCAGCAACAGCAAGATGCCAAGGACGCAGCAGATGCTTTCATGAAGCAGCTCACCAAGAAGGAAGAAGAGAATCAAGCTTCTAATGAACTCTACCACAAGCTCGCCTCAGACCTGCAGGCTATAAAGGCCCGCAGAGAAGACAAATCGACACCATATTACGAAGAATTGCAAGCCTGGTGGAGAGTCTTTTCCACCCCAGGCTTCATCTGTGCATAACGGAGCCAGGTGCTTTCTTCGTTCTGTTACAGCACCAGGACTCCCTTCACACGGTGTGATGATGATGATGATGATGATGATGATGATGATGAGTTGCAGTTTGTGTCACGACATTGATTGGGTCTGATTATTGGTATTTCAGTCTTCCGCTGTGCTACCCTCCCTACATCTGTGAGAGGTCGGTTTTTGGTTCTGGTATGCACTACCTGAGTATGCGACAGCGCCAGACAGAGAGGAACAACATTGGATGTTGTATTGGGGTGGCCTGAGGGCTTGAACATTGGCTCGCACGTTCATTGTATTGCTCTTATTTGGATGGAATCTTGGTGCATTTGTGCTCTCTGCTTGTACATATCCAATCAACATCTACGTGATTTTGCAACCTGACTTTCTGTATGCAAGGAAAATGAGTGATAGCGAATTCTAGAAACCAAGTAGCATCACAGACGTGAAACCATGTAGTTTTGACCTCGAACCAAAAGCAGAACTGGAACTTGAGATCCATCAAATAAGAGCATGGCAAAAGCTCACAAGTGACAATGTTGGAATAGTCTCATCATCATCAATAATGAAACAATGTCGAATCCCTATCTGGCGCTCAACGCCCAGACTACGGAAGATCCTATCTAGCCTATCTACAACGTCGTTGGTGACGTCGTCATAAAAGCGGGTAGGCCCAAAAGAACGTCACAAGTGCTTACGTCTAACACTGTGACATCTCCCAGAGTATGCACCTTACCCAATCGAAAGGCAACATTGGTCATCCGTCCCACTGTCTTGATCTTTTTCTCGTCTGCTGAAACGAGTTGATCTTTCTCCGTAAGCATAATCAAAATTTTATTTCTTCCTGCTCTTTTGACTACCTGTAGTGAGATAGCTAAAACAACTGCTCCGGAATCGATAACGGCGTTGTACGTGACACCTCATATTTCGATGTCACATTCTGCGGATTTCCACGAAAACATTTTAATCCGTAGAAAATGATCATTTTTCTAGATTAGTCCTAAACGTATCGGGTCTGAAGTACCAGCAGCGTGTTCGTCCTGTATGGGACTTTTTCCTTTCGTGTTTGCTGTTCGATTGAGGGCGAATTGCTTTCAGTTCGCCTTACAATGTTGCAATATGCGTTCGTTGGTCTGTTCTGATATCGATAATAGATGACCAATCGGAAGAGGAATCCGATGATCTAATGCTCGAACAATGTTCAAAACGTCAATTTCCCCGGTGACGAAGGTGGGTCCTTTCGATTTCATCTCTCATCAAGAAGGTCGTCACTCCGCCACTTCCCTCTGTACTGGGGCGGGTCTGATCGTTCCAATCATTCCTAGTCCCGGATAACCAAGTGTTACGTACTGATCCAACGAAATGAGCTTTGCGACTTCTTCCTTCGTAGCTAACGCGCTTCCTCCTCCTTCCATTTCTTCCATTAACGCTCCTATAGGCCCGTTAGCGATCGGGGCCGCAGCCACAAGCGCGGCTCCGCCCCGCGGTTGTGGGGGCCGATGGGGGCAGTCTCGGGCTATGTGCCCAGGTTGATGACACGTGTAATAAACGTTCAAATTACCAGCGGCCCCTCCGAGAGCGGGTGCTGGAGCCAGCCCTTGTTGAATCGGGGCGGCACGTACCATTATCGGTCGCATCGATCTCATAATCGTCTCTATTCCAGCATTATGTTCCCGCTGTTCCTTTTTGCTTTGCTGGATCAGATTGATTAGTGTCTTGAGTGGTTTAGAGGTGAAGTTCTTGATTCTGTGTGTGTATGTTTTTTTTTTTTTTTTTTTTTAATGTTCTTGAGCTAAAATTTGAGCCAGAATTTCGTCAACCGAATAAGTAACATTCGCCATTCAAAGCGAGGACAACAGAGTATGAAGCAGGGGGGACGGAACTACAGAGAGCATTTGTTGCATGGAGAGGTTTTTTTTTTTTTTTTTTTTTTTTTTTTTTTTTTTTNCAAACCCCATGTTTTCAAACTTATTATGTAATGCAGCCAACTCAGCTTTGGCTCTCGCCAGTTCGGACGAGTCTCCTTCCTTGGGATAATCCTCTCCCTCTAGGAAACTCGCGGCGAACTTACGTTCCATCTTTTCTACGACCGCCATGATCTGTTGCAGCGTGTGATTGATGGGGGAGAACTGTTTCCGCAGTTTCGCCCTCATCGCTCGACTGCGAAGTCCATCGATAAATAGATATCTTCCTACTTGTTCGCCTCGTTCGGTCCTTACAAACATTCAGTAGAATCGGTTCCGGTACTCAGTGACAGACTCAAGGGGTTTTGGGACTCGGTCTTTAATCATAAAAAGGACATGTTTCGGATGGATATAATCGAACCAGTTCAGAAGGCCTCGCTTGAATGTCGGGAGTTCAACCCATATATAGGTGCTAAACCAATGATGGGCATCTCCTCCCAATCGGGCGGGAATGTTTATCTGGGCCTCGTTGTTATCATACTGTTGAGCTCGGAGCGTGGCCAGCCATGCTCCCGCAAGGTGGCGAGCGGGATCGAACAGATAGAGATCGGGTGTGGCCACAAGTGCTCGCGCGTGTGGTACGGGTTGATTAGGATTTGGATGTTGATTGGGGTTCTGTTGTGGGTTCGGATGCTGTTGATTGGCATTCATGGTGACCGTCCGTCGAGCCGCAGATTGGCTTCTCGTGACGACGGGGTAACGTCGAGGAGCGTTCCGGGGTCGGGGTCGTCCCCTGTTAGCCAGATCGCTTCGATCTTAGTCCCTACGAATCCTACAACCCTGCCACGTGTCGGTTCCGATACCAACCTCACGCCCAGCGCGACTTCCTGATCGGAGTGGGATGTTGGCCTGGAAGTGCGAAAAGGGGTGTGCCAATGATTTTTGGGGATTTGGAGTGGAGTCCCAGGTCGGAACTGAGATCTCATGTGGCAAGGCTCAGGGGCATAGGTGCAATAAGGAACAGGTTCATCTGTGAGGCTAAGGGACAGGTGATTCATGAGTCGAAGACTGCAGATGTCGTGCAACATAAGGCAGATGGTATGCGCGGTGCATCTCAGGCCGTCCGACCCACCCTTTCCTATTGAGACGGTTTGTGGCCTGGGTACACGAAAGAATCCGTCGTGGGGGTTACAGCCTCTTCAAGTTGGGCCTCCTCGTTTGGACGCGTGGCGGCTGGCGCCAGGCATTGCGGCTACGCTCGGTAACTCCGGAGGTTTAGGGGTTGCCGCGCCGTGTGCAATTTCTGCATGGCGTGGAGGGCCAATACTGGGCTATGGAATCCCACGGTACTGCTGTAAGCTGATGATAAGGGAGAAGGAAATGGAAGGGATGAAAATTAGTGGAGATGACTACGAAGCCGGGGGATATGAAATAGTGCGTGTGACGGGCCTCGGGGTAGTCAGGACCTCGTGGATCGTTAGTAGTGGCGTAGTGGAAGTCCTCTGCACACACCTGATCGTTCTCCGACTGGCAAGGGAATTCCGAGTACGGTCACGGAAATTCCCACTGGCTTAAGTTCTCTCAAAGGGGGAACTCCGTACCCATCCCAATACTGAAGGTGCCAAGTTCATCCAGTGATCGCGGACCGACCGAGTGTGGACACGTGTAGGCTGCGTTTTATGGGATCGTGCTTACACGTGCGCACACGAGGGGTTCGATCATACGTGGTCGTCACCAGACTGTCATGCAAAAGTGAAGTTCGAGTCCCAGATGCAAAATCGCCATGTGGCGGAGACAATCACTCAACAATCCAACCATTCAGTAATCCCGCAGACAACAAACATTTCCCGATCTGGCGAAAGGACATCGCATCATTGTTTACGCATGCATCAGATACCGCAACAGGATCGAACAGACCGTAATGACAAGCAAAAGATGATCAGGTGACAAACAATGACGACGAGTGTATCCTTTCAACCATCTTGTATACACAGAATCTCATCCATCCAATATACACAAAAGAGGAAGGGTCGAGATTGGGTATGACACCAGACAAGGGCCGAAGCCGAGACAAGGATGTTGAGGGGGAAATAAGGACAGATCGCCCAAGCCGAATTCAAAACTTATATACAAGACCTGAAAAAGAAAGACAAGGAAACTTGCAATCCCATATTCGTCCACACCAGCTCTCTCTCTCTCTCTCTCTCTCTCTCTCTCTCTCTCTCTCTCTCTCTCTCTCTCTCTCTCTCTCTCTCTCTCCCCGATGCGGACAGTCCGTCGTCACACACCAATCCATGAAGTTGTCACCCTGCTTAGTCCTTCTGTGCCCGTCAGGTTCGCCCGCACGCTGCAGTCCGTCGTAGCCTGCGCGTCAACCCCGCACATTCAACACCAGCCCGTTGGGTCGCCCAACTTCCACATCAACTCACCTCTTACTTCGCTCGTGAGCCAATTCTCACTGATCGCACTATCCCGAGCTTCCTGCAACTTTTTAAGAGAGGTATCTAATCGCGTTGCCGAAATTTATAGCGTGCATGCATGCGCGAAGAACACAGAATTGCAAGGACTTAGAAGGAGAGAGGGGAAGGGAGCGCCTACGGTCTGCATGGCCAGACTGCGGCATGGGGGACGTAGCCACTCTCCACACAACAATCCAATCATGCAGCCCGCGGGCTAACCAGACACATCAAAAGGAAAAGAGAGAGAGGGAAAGACGAAGCTCAAGAAGAAAGATACAGTTACGATGGCGCTCGCCCAAAAATTACAGTTACACATAAGATTAAGGGAGCCGACTAATCAGAGTTCCGTTGCAGCCGCAGAAAGAAGCGCGCAAACAAAAAAAATATCGCGCGGTAAAAGAAATCCCGAATTCCTAAGTTTCTAAATTCCTATCTAATGCAAAAATGCAAAAAACACAATTCCGAAAAGAAAATCCGAAATTCCGAGGGTCGTCGAGGACTTCGACAAGATTTGAAAAGAAATTTGAAAAGAAAGAAGCAAAACTCCCGCGCGATCATCGCGCCAAAAACCCGACAGCAGAACAAAAAGAAGTAGCGTCAACAAAAGAAGCGACGTCAACCATTATTAATCGCGCCCTTGATGGCGCACCGCTCAACCGTCCGTCCCATGACTTGCCCATCCCCGGCCTCAGCACTCCGAAAGAAGCGACGTAAAAGGAAGAAGAAGCGAGGACATTGATGCAATTTTCCCGTCGATCCCCATCTCCCGTAATTGGCCCAACCTTCCCATCTTAGGACCCCTCATTGTCATTGCGCAGAAAGTCGCGCGGCACGAGAAAGCGGTTCGTCACACTACAGGCCCAATTCAGAGAGTGTACCCATCAAGATTACCTAAGCAAGGCAGGCCAGTGCCCGCAGACACATCCTACCGTCCTTCCCCTAGCTTACCCAAGGCTAGGCAGAACTCATACTAGCCGGAGCGACTTATATTTCTACCCCTACCCTAGAGCTAAGCCATGCATGAGTAGACCCAGTCATATACCTCGTAGACCCCCCCAACCCAGTATCGTAGTTGTGTGTATGTGTGTGTGCCCAGAGGCTATGTATGTTTGTATGAGCCCATAGGGCCATGTGTTTTTGTATCTGCCCGAAGGCTATGTGTGCTCTGTGTAACTGTACAGCGAGATGTATGTGCCCGAAGGCCAGATATGTGCAGTCTATGTGTGCTCTGTGTAACTGTATAGCGAGATGTATGTGCTCGAAGGCCAGATATGTGCAATACTATGCAGAGGGAACTATGTGTTCGTTTGAAGAGATGACAGGCCAAGCTGGACAAGAACCCCCCCCGAAGTCCCAAGCCAAGCTCAAACACGTGATCTATGATATGTGACCTGAAGACGCTACCATTTGAGCAACAATCGCAAATGGCCCCTGTGTGTGATATGCCTGACTGGGGAGATCAACAGAACAACCACGAGCAACAACCACAAGCAACCCACGCAATATCAAGACCCGACATACAACACCATGGACAACCCTTGGGTGGTGCGCAGGCAGTGTCTGTATAAGCTTACCGTGCGTCAGCCCAAGGGGGTGTGTGTCCAGTCGTGCATCAATCTAACGCCCTGCCGCTGTCCATGCCCAAGGCTGCAATTGAGTGTTGAACCCGCAACCTCATACCACAATGCGCATTTCCAACCGGTGCTCTAACCACTGAGCTACATCAACTGGACGAAATTGCAATACAAACAACTTTTCCCTGAGGGTCTCGGACAATTCCCAACCAAATTCGAGAAAACAAATAAACACACTGGGCCTCGTTCCACACCACTTCACTTCACTTTCAAGGGCCGCACTTGAGCCCGCTCACAGGGCAATCTTCATTAAAATATACTTGAGCCTGTCACCATTCGACGTTACCCTCCACTCCACACTCCAAACTGAAGCGGTAAAGTGGCGGTGGCTGTTGGTGCAAGGGAAGGGGGGAGTCTACTACACCAGCGCAAAAAAAGCAAAAAAACAAAAAAATGACCCGGGGGGGGCGTACAGCACCTGCAACAGCCTCCTCACTCTCACTTGCGCCGTTTTGAAGTGCGGCTCAAGTGTGGTCGGAGAGGGGACTTGAAAAATTCACCGATTCGCCTGGGCCGCACTTGAGCTGCACTTGACGTTTTTGGCGGGCGTCTGGAGAGGCCGCACTTGAGCTGCACTTGACGTTTTTGGCGGGCGCCTGGAGAGGCGGAAGCCCAATCGCGATTAGGGAAAGTAAAAGTCAAGTGTAGTGCAGTGTGTAACCGTGAATATCTCAAGTATTTCTGAAGTGGAGTGGTGTGGAACGAGGCCCACTGTCTGGTACTACAAGGTCCTGCAAAGTTGTACCCTAGAACTCTGTGTACAACGTACGCACGTTGTACTCGATTACAACGTACCCTGTCCGTTATATTCGTATACAACGTCTGTACGTTTTAGGGAACAACTAGGCGGGGTGCCAACAAGGCACCTACTAACCACGTGCGTATAAGGTTGAGGGCCGACATAGTCGAGCCCACAACTTTCGCCTTGCAACGCCACAGCGCTAACCCAGTTGAGTGGGCTACCACGTCTTGGCGTACCTTAGTTTGGTGCGAGGGTCGAAATGCAGACCTGTGTCGAATCCGGGTGAAAACTGGACTCAAATGAAAAACGACCTCCAAAAATGGGGTTGGGAAAACACGCTGCCTACCTTCTACCGTCGGGCCCCGAGCACAACGCACAGCAGTCATTCTGAGGGTGTGTTGAGCTGGGGGGATGGCTGGGGGGCCCTGCAGGGGAACTGATAGCGCGTGTGATCCTCAGTGCACGATGACGGAGCGGCGTCGAAAGGGGCACCAGCATTTTACGTCAACATCGTTTTAATTTTTTTTTTCTTTCTTTCACGTCACCATCTGTAGACACCAGAACCAGCATATCTTTTACTTTTGTTACCAGTGTGCTAGTGTAAGTATGTCCAGATAATGTGTAAAGGGGTGTGTGTGTGTGTGTGTGTGTGTGTGTGTGAGAGAGAGAGAGAGAGAGAGAGAGAGAGATTTGTAAGGAAGATAGTGTAGAGAGAGAGAGAGAGAGAGAGAGAGAGAGAGAGAGAGAT
>BFEA01001030.1:131448-157083 GCA_003427395.1 Chara braunii
AACAATAAAAAACTTCGCAATGGTTCAATACAACGGAAAAAAAAAAAGTAAAAAAAAAAACAATGAAAGGGGGTCCATTATTTTTCTTCCCCCCCCCTAAAATGGACCCCCCCATTTTTAAGTCTTTTTCTTTTTTTCCAATGTCGGGGGGTGGGGCCTGGGGTGCTCCCCCGGAATCCCGACCCCGACCTCGGGTAGCCCCCCTCCCCTTCCGGCGGCGCGCGTTTTTCGACCGCGGCCGCCGCGGTCATGACCGCGAGCCTGCGGTCGACCGCATGGGCCGCGGTCATGCCCGCGGTGACCGTGGCCGCCGGGGATACATAGCCGCCTCGGGCTTGTGATATAAGGGGGAACGGGTTTGTCTTGATCGATCGTTTTGATTCCCCGACTCTAATATTGCCTTATATGGGTTTGACTGTGTTGCCTTGGTCGGCCGCTCACGCCGCGTGGCGGCAGCAGTTTGATTGTCGCTGGTGTCGCCAGGGGGACTCATGTTCTTGGCGACGGCTGGTCCTAGGTTACGAGGGAGCGACACGTTTCCTTGAGCTTTCCCGTAGTGCGGGGGCGCTGCCCGCGCAATTTCGAATTCGGATGCCGGCGAGTCCTCCCGCCGCTTTACCCTCTCGGAATTTTCCGCGCGGACTCTGTTAGTCCGACGCCGAGGCTTGAAGGCCTCGAACCGACCACCTTTACCGCAAAGACCCGATGGTTTGGCCACTTCGTGAGGCCGATGATGAGGCCTGAAGGCTTCGAACCCACCACCTATCCCCCAAACCCCTGACGTCCGAAGTTTTGTCTTCCGCCGCCATGGCCCGTTCCCCTTGATGCCTTTTCCCGTCCTGATGCACGACGGCAATTCCTTTTTGCGGAAACCCTTCTGATTTTATCGTTTCGGAGTGATCCGACCCCCCCACGGGGCTTCGTGACGACAGTTCGACTCCGGGGAAAACCTCTGGCACGAAATGAGGGCCTCCCGTTCCGTCCGGGAGACTCAACCCTTACGGCCAAAAATCCTCGGCCACGCCCCTCCTAGAACTCTGATCGGCGACCCCGTACGGGAAGCTGCGAGGGGGCGTGAGGTTGCGTATCACACGCCGACCTCCCTCGACCACCCTCCAGGTAACGACTTTTGCAGGCTGGGAACTATACGGGATCGTATGGTGAATTTGGAGGGCGCCATCTGACAACTATAGGGTGATTTCCGAAGGTACATTTCCGATAGCAAGTGGAGCGGTGTCCCACTATCCGGTACAACAGATAGTAGAGGAGCGAGACCCATAGGGTCTCGCTCCACCACTGTCCGCTATACAGAATTTCGGAGAGTTCGTGTATAGCTGTCAGAGTACCAAAAAACAGAGATTTCGTGTATAGTCTGCGCCGTCGCTCCACTTACTATCCGCTATAAAGCTCTCCAATTCCTGAGTTCACTACAAAACACCCTAAGAGCACTACAAGACAGCAGTTTGTCGGCCCAGACTCCAGGCGGACTATCCGATTTCGTGTCCGAACGGCGGCCTCCTTCGACCACCCTTCGAGGAGTATCCGAGTAACGACTTTTGCAGGCTGGGAACTATACACAAATGTAGAGTGCGATCCCCGGCCGATTTCTGACAACTATACAACGAAGTTTTCACGTGTATAGTATATAGTGTATAGTTAGTGGAGCGACACCGAACTATACAATTTTGTATAGTGTATAGTAGTGGAGCGAGACCCTTTATCTCACTGCCGTCTCCCTTCCCGAGGCTTCCTCACTACTCTCCACATGCACGAAAGGACAATGAATCCTCCGAGTCTGCAAGAACATGCCCAGATACACTGCCATATTATTTTTGTCTATGTGCATGTGGAGAGCGGTGGAGCCACACCAAGGCTTATGACTTCGTTTTACTTTTTATGTTTCTGTTTTCCTAATGTTTCTGCCTGGCTTCACTACTAACGAAATGTGCACATTGATAATGAATCTACCGTTAAAACATGGGAAGATGCAGCTGGCAGGAAAGACAAAAACTGTAAATAGCCAAACCACGTGGCACTGCAGTGTTAAGAACGAACCCCATGCCACAAAAAAAATGGCGGTGCATCTTCCCATGTTTGAGGGGAAGATTCCTAAAACAGAAAAGAAAAAAAAAGGAAACGCTGTGCAGTGCTGTGGCAACAACGAAATCATACGCCTGAGGGCAAGGCCTCGCGCAGCTATGGACTTATATTCGAACATGGGGCGGCTGATTTGCAAACGCTCCAGCCCATCATGATGTGGCCCACACATCGCCCCGAGCCCAAGAGGGAAAATTCATGTGGTTTCCCAAGAGTGTAAGCCTGGCCTCACGAGAGTGTCATGTGAGGCCCGGCTTACACTGTAATCAGAGTATAGATATAGATATAGATAGATAGATATAGATAGATAGATATAGATGACCTGCAAAATCACAAAGTTTAACTCAGAAGGTTGCTGTTTTCTCTGTTTTGCGGCTTCTTTGACTGACATGCTCAGATTCCCGTATTCAGCTGAGAGTTCTAACTTCTAAGTACGTGTGCGTGCATGATTGCTGAGTTTCCGTGTGTTTGCCTGACCGCACGATTGCTTGGATCTGTGAGTGACCCACTGGTTTACTGCACATGTGGTTAACCAGGGGTGTTATTTTCAATGAATTTTGCACCGAAACTGTCACATTGTGCTGATTTTTTGGGTTTTTTCTTGTTTTTCTTTTTGTGTGACATATATGTGCTTTAGGGTACTACGTCATGTGTCCTGTTTTGAGATGTTTGGATCAATAATGAAAAAGTTGAAGGCCGGGGGAAAGGATCGTAAATTCATAACATTAAGAACTTTAAACCACCAGTACCTTTCCCCACTTGAAAAACAAAATACAGTGCCGGTTAACACAGACTCGCCAACAAACGTCTGGAGGCGGCGGCCAGATGCATCGTCTTTTCTGGCACACACTGTCAGCCTGAGGAGAAATCGGCACCGCGGCCAATATATGAGAATCATGGTACTGGTGTTTAATTGTTTAGTTTGATGTAAGCCATCATGACAAATTACCTGAGCAGTGGCAAAGAGAGCTACCGGGGGTGTGGTCCCATTACCAGTCGGATAGGAGTGTGGCCGATCCAGTGCGACACTGAGTGGCAGCGGCGTGACAGGTTCATTACGAATTTCTGGGGTGAGAAAACAGGAGAAAGGCAAAAAAAACAAAAAAAGAAACAGAGACCTGCCACCGGAAATCACGGCAGAGTGCTTCCCAGCCATCAGATCACAAATGATCTGATGGTGGTGGTTGCAACAACAGTGCAGAAAGTAACTGCCACATTTTCTGGAATAAACTCAACTTCTGTCGGCAGTGATCCTGATGCCCTCCATATGCTCCGTGATTGAAGGAGGGCTCCACCCAATGAGATAATTGCACAACAGCAAGCAAAATACTGAAAATCTTCTATCCAGTGGGCCTATGGCCGACCCCGCTCGCTTTTGGGGTTGGCCATGCCCCCAACGGATTGAAAAGATTTTGGCGGGAAGCTTCCTTTGCACGGGCATGAAGAGGAGGAGGGGAACCAAGATATCCTTACTTTTTCAGGTAATACATGTAAAATACTGACCGTGGGATCACCAGTACTGCACGGCAGGATTTGGGTCACTCAACTGCCACACAAACTCTTTTCTATCCTATCCGGTTGCTAGTGGGACCATGCCTCAGGGGGTGTGGTCTTGTCTTTGGGCGATTCTGACACCAAAAGAAAAAGGGAGAGATTTGAGCAGAACTGACGCAGAGATTGGTCAAGAGGGAGTTGCTATTGAAACACAGTACCGTAATGGGGCGAATGGAATGGAATCTTTACAGTTTCAGACCATTGTAGAAGGAGTTTAGGCAGCTTCCTCAGCGTTCTGCTTTTTTTTTTTTTAAACAAAAACAAACCCCGGGTTTGCTAGGGGTGCTGGTATGATGAGCAGACACCCGTCCCTAGCAGCAGCTGCGGTTGGCTCCGGTATATAGGTGGGGAGCATCACCTGCTGGAAATAGAGTCCAGCATCTCTTACGATACAAAAAGGACTGGCCAACAATGAAAGAGTATGAGAGTAACTGCCAGCATTGATTGCCCTGGTTTGTCCCAGGGTATTGACTGAGCAGTACCGAAAGAGCCTCTTCACACTTCTTCAAGGGGGCCTGCTGATGCTGAAAATAACTGGCTCTTTGGCTAGACTGCTCGACAACCCAGGGGCCGGGCCTCTTCAGCCCTGGCCGGGGCCGCCTGAAAAAAGCGCTTTGCCGTGGCTGAGATTCCTTCATGTCGCTTGATGACACTGCCGCTGTAGTCCCTTCATGATAATGCAGAGGAGGATATTGTTAGGAAGAGAAGGACGAAAAGAGGATACAAGCTGGAGATCTTTGTTCCGGTCCATTTCTTGCCTTCTTTTTTTTGGTGGGGAAAGTATATTGATGTCACTTTTGAGTAATATCGAATGAGCAAATAAAACATGCGCCAGCAAATAAAACAGGCGCTGAGTTCGAAAAAGCAATGAAAGTACCAACGGCCGTGGTGTTAGGCCGGGTGTCATAGCTACAGGGGTCGGCCACGGTGTAAGACCGGGAAAGGGGAAAAAAAAAAAAAGCCTAGCGGATTTTTTTCTACCCAAATTGCCGTTTGAACCTCACGCCATGATATCTTCGCGGACATGATTTTTTGCCTTTGCGAACTCAGAACCTGCCACGTCCGCTGTTGTGTGTCTTTTTTTTTGAAGGATCTGTGCAGGTTTGAGGTAACATGGACAGCGCGCTGAACAGGGAACTGAGCTTATCAGCTCATGCACCACCCAGGCACTGATAGGAGGGCATCAAACTGAACCGGCCGACCTTTACAGTATACAGACGCCAAGTGACCCCCACCCCAAACCCCCCATACACTGTGGATCTCTGTTTTCTCTGTTTGAACTTTGAGCTCTGAATAAATTGTTGAGTTTTTTTTTTTTTTTTTTTTTTTTTAATTAAATTGATACCTCCATAGCCTCAATTTTAACCTCTTCCCGGAGTAGTAATGGACAGATGGTCTCTCACACATCAAGCAAGCCGACTTCTGAGATGACATGGCACCTCTCTGTGGTCACCCCCATTGGCGCTTTCATTAATTTTAATTATTCAATTAAATTTTTCTCGAAACCTAGCCAAGTAGAATAGATGTGGTCCATCGGGATGATGGCGGACAGGGGTCCCACACAATCAGCTGAGCAACGTGCATGGTGATGTGACACCTCGTCACAACCACCCGGATTAATCACTTGCTCTGGCTTGAATGCAGTAGGGGTGTCTGCGAAGAGATTGATCTCGGACTGAGGGCTCCCATGAGAGATGTTGCCACTCCAGGCTTCTCTGCCTCTCTCTCCTACAGGACCTACACCTAACTGAGCTGGTAGCTGTGGCAGATCATCAAGGTCATGCACGGACTCGTCGAGCAGGGACGAAAGTCGGCCTTAGTGATCCGATGGTACCGAGTGGAAGGGCCGTCGCTCAACGGTGTTCAATGGACAAAGCACTGCTCCCTATGCCTTCTCCACCGTGTTCCACTATAGATAATCTTCAGCGATGAAGTCCAACCATTCCACTCCTGGGGTCCTCCAGATGCAGCTCCAGCCAGGTAAGTGAAGATGAAGCTGCACCATTATAGCTCAAGGTAAGCCCTTCTCTCTGTTCTGTCCTTCTTCCTTCAACTCCATAGCCTGGGTTGTGCTTCTACTACTACTCTCTAGCTGGCTAGGCTCTTTGCCCTCAATGGCATCGCCACCATAGCCAGGGAGATCTCACCATCACCCTCAAGCTCCTCCTTCACCTTGGAGTAGCTCCGTCAATTCTCCCTTTTGGTGGAGCAGCTGCCTCACACTGCTGATGGATGTTGAAAGAGGATCTCAGCTGCCCACTGCACCAAATGATATACCTCAGCTGCCCGAGCTACAGTACTTTTGGGTTCACTGGGACTGCGGGAAAGCTCCTGCCTTTTGCGGGAACAGTATTGTGACCTGCAGTGACGGTCAGGGCCTCAATCTACTCTAATACCTGTCTATATACAGACCCGGACCACGATCACTTCCAGGACGCTACCTTCATCCCCCGAACATAACGGATATGCGTTCTAAGCGATACAACACAAGGGCTGTGTTCTATTCGGCCTAGCTCAGGTTGTAAGGCTCGCAAGTGGCGTAAGGGAGGTAGTGGGTTCAATCCCCATTGGCCTCATGTACCTTCCTGGGCATACTTGGCACCCGCTACCCAAGAGATAGACCACTGGATCCCTTGATCAGCATTGAGCAGAGACTGCTGATGTTCGTAGGGGAGGGGACCTGAGGGGAGGCACAGGGATTGGTCCTGTTGGCATGGTCCCTGATGCTACCGGCTGTCCCCTGGCCGATATCGCCCACCTGCAGGTCGGGAGCAGCCCCCACATGTTCACTCGTGAACACGGTTCTGGCTGCTACCGGGTTCCCCGTATGCCTACAAGTAGGAGTAGTGGTAGCTAGGTAGTGTGAGGTGAAATTGAGAGAAGAATATAGTTATATAAAAATAAAAAAAATACAACGCACGTGCGTTATATTCGAATAGCCCTAAATTTCGAATACACTGCATAATATTATGCGTTCTATTCGATTTTTTTGTCAAATTTTGAAACTCGAATACAACGCATATGCGTTATGCTCGGGGGAAGAACGTAGCGGAGTTTCCCCTGAGCCTACCGGAGCAGCGGCGGAGCAAACTGCGCTTCTAGAGTCTCCGGTAAGTCCTTTGGCCACATTTTGTGCCTCTCCCTGTGTCCACAACTTTGACCAATCTACCCCCGTCCGAGGCAAACACAGCACCGGAAACGGAGTTAGCGCAATGACACAAAGTAAGCCTCATTTAGGCACAGACAAGCACACCACATACACACACAGTCAGAAAACACATCACAGCAAAATGAACTCAGACTCAGAAATCCAAACGAATAGAGATCAAAGGCAGCAACTTTTCTCTGAAACTGCAGATTTCTCGGTCTGAAACTGTGCGGGTCATTGCATGATCCTCATGGAATCTGACGACTGAAATTACTCCGAATCACTTGCCAATGGAACTGGTCAGTTGAATGATAATATTTGTGTTGCCCATTTTAAAGCAAAGGAAAGGCGAAAAAACCATCCTTCTGAACTGTTTTCCTTTCTTTTTCCCCTCTTGTTTTAAGGCAGACAGCCTTGAGATGTCATTTTGAAGTGATTGGTGCCAGGTATTTCCAAGTTATTACTTTCACCTGATTCCACATGATTGGAAATCAGACAGGGTAATCAATGCTGGCAGGTTCCTCATACTGTGGTACCTCAGAAATTCTGTAATATTCCAATTGTATCAAAGGGACGCTGGACCCGTTTTCCAGCAAAAAAAAAAAAAAAAAAGGTTTGCATATCAACAGTGCATGGGTTCATCATCCACTGGCATCCAGCCACATGGCCTGGGATTTTGTTTTTTTTTTCAGAAAGTCGAGTCTTTTCAACTTACTCTTCATCTTTTTTCCGCATTTTGTTGCTTCTCGGATGAAAAGAAAACTCCATCGCCTGATGCCATTTTGTGTTTCAAACACACATGAGAGAGAGAGAGAGAGAGAGAGAGAGAGAGAGAGAGAGAGAGAGAGAGAGCTTTTTTAGAGAGAGAGAGAGAGAGAGAGAGAGAGAGAGAGAGAGAGAGAGAGAGAGAGTAATCGGTTTTTTTTGGGGGGGACATGCTCCAATCCATTCGTGGGGAGCAACACGTGCTGGGAACCGGGCCCAGCATTCCATTCAAGAACACATTGAAAAAATGAGAAGTTTATGAAGAAATCCTTGAGATACCGGGGACAAAAGACAACTGTGTAATCTACACAAGAACACTGAAAGTCTCTGTCCCCCAAAGTTCAGATCAAAGAAGCATTCTGGATGAAAAAACACCTGCCTTAGGGCCTTTCAGCAGCCCAACCCTACCTGCCTCACCCCTATATCCCGATGTCCAATCTCTACAAGGCCTCATGCCCCCATCTGCTAGGTTACAGAGTGGCACGACCCACCCCAGAGAACCCCCCACCTGCTAGGCCACAGGGCAAAGCGACCCGCCCCGACTCCGGCGAGCATTGACTAGGCACCGGCTCGCCAAAAGACACTAGAGTGCCTTCCACCCTCGACAACTCCTTACTAGATCTCTCTACCAGGTCTCTTGCCCTCGTACAGCTCGAGTTACAGGGCAGCACGACCAAGCCCCAACACCGACCAGCATCGTTCTGGCCTCGTCTTTTCGCAAACCACCGGGACTCAGGACTAAGGCAAATAACAGTCAAGCCACCAATCAGCACCATACCTGTAGATCCCATCATCCATCCCCTTTATGCACTGGTTGCAGATATCTCCCCAAAAATCCTCCTGAACCCTACTCCGGCAAGTCCTACCACGATGAAGCCACCATCTCCACCGCTGCTGTACCCTATTTCAACCCCACAGGCTAGCCCCTTCGCCGCAGAGCGCGTCATCCCCCGCCGTCACAGCCACCACAACCCCCTGCCTCCAGCACCGAACCTTGGAAGTTTTTTTCAATTAGGAAAATTTAGGAAACACGGGCACAAAAAATCCTTAAAAATCACATGAACATTTCAGCGCCCACTATTGCCCCAGGGAGAGGGGAAGAGAGGGAAAAAAAAACCTCTCTCCCCGTGGAATACTCCGGCGCCTATTGAAGACTCGGTTACATATAAAGGGGTCAGAAGAGCCAAAGGGATTACTCCTCTCCCCCAAAAGACAACCCCCTGCCTGTTCACTGCCTCCGCGGGGAGGCGGCCACTCGCCTCCCCGCCCCAGTTCAGAACAACCCCCAGAATACCCCTCCTGCTCCCTCAGTCGCATACAGTACCCCCTAAAGTTTGCCCCCGCAAAGCCGAAGATCCCCGTTTCCTCCTGCCCCACCTCCCCCAAGCGGAGCATCCCTCTCAAGTCTCACCCCGCAGACATCAGCACCTCTTGTCCTCTCTCCCCAACCGCCATAGCTGATGCGACCTAAAAATCAGCGTGGCCCAAAAAAAGGAAAAACCCTCAATACCGCCCCTACCCTCTCAAAGATCACACTACCCGCCTTGTGTAACCCTCGCAGGGAGGGACTCCAACCCTAAAGGAGATACCCATTCCAACACCTCTGACCCCGATCCTTTTTTTTTTTTTTTTTTTTTTTTTTTTTTTTTTTGAGAAAGGCCCATGTGCAAAGTCACTATCCCAGTGGTGGAAAACTTACGATTAGGATAGATAGATATTTCTGGATATAGGCCCCTTTCTCCACGAAGTGGGCGATGTTGAGTATAGCCTTATTGTCAGACACTTTCTTAGATCCCTTCCCCAATTCAATTAATTAAATGAAATTATTCATTCAATCATCACGTTCACGAGTATTCCGTTCAGCTGCGTATCAGAGACACGATCGGGGTTCAACCAAGGGCTGGCTATTCCCAGTGATCCCCTTTCACGACGAGCTTGAGTCTTCGCAGTGAGTTCTTCACTACGAGTATCTTCAACGGCGTTGAATAAGTCGTGTCCGTCTTGTTGTGGACTTCTACAACGTCTCATTTATTTGACATATTGATTGTACAAATGACCAGTTCAATCTGATTTGCACAGACTTACTGAAGTGCCCTCCGAACCGTGCGAAATAGTTGCCCATTACATGGCTCACTAACTCTACTTGCTTTGAATTATCTTACCTATTTGGCGGGGTTTCACTGGATCAAGTGACCAGTTTCCCCCGTGGACTTCCAGGCAACCTCAGGACACGAAGTGGGCGAAGCCGAAGGCCTGACTTTAGTGTGGGAGAGTCTGGAGGAGCTGATAAGAAACCCGAGAAAAGTCGGCCCATGGGAGCCTTTAGCTCGTCGAGTTATGAGCGTCTTTGAAAAGAAGGGCAGCAGATCCAAGATGTGGGGACACCTAAGGATCCCAAGTTCGCAATTAGTTGGAATTCGGGATCGCCCGAAAGTGCAAACACTGGGGGCGACGGAGGGACCATAGTAGTGATTGATGCCTGACATCACAAAGGGTCCTATGGAGAACCACCAAAATTGAGACTTTGCCTAGCGGGCTGCTCCATCTATTGGTGGGGAGCCTCACCTGCTGGAAACCGGGTCCAGCATCCCAAAACTACATCTTTGAGTACATCCGATCAAGGAAAGCATAGGGACCTGCCAGCATTGATTGCTCTGAGACTCAGGGGATTGACTGCGCAGGGTCTGAATCTTAATGTGAACAATAGACGTCGGTGGCCTGAGAGAACCCAAAAAACAACAGACAAAAAAAGCAAAGCCTTATGGGGTATGGGGGGCACCGGGCCTCATGGCTGTCTCTCAGCTCTCCATATGATATTGTCTGGAAAAAGCTTATATTTGCTCGCCTGCCAGCAATGATTGCACCTGAGATTGACTGCGCAGGGTCTGTGCTTGGATATGTACAGAAGACTTCGGTAACCTGAGAGCACCCGAAAACACAACCGACACAAAGCTGACACAAAACCACAACAGACCACAGACAACAGACCGAAAGACAACGGGCAGGGACACAAAATGTCATCTCGGGTCCAACATCACGAATTGAGACTCCCTTGCTAAGAAAAAAAAAAATAAGACCAATTACTTTTCTTTTTTGGAAGTATTGCTAAGAAACAAGAACATAGGCAAAATTCAGAAAATGGCTCAGAAACCCCCCATCAATCCCCTTTACCTCACTCCGGCAAGACTACTTGTAGTAGGGTCATCATCTCCGCCCACCGTACCCTATTTCCATCCTACGAGCTAGCCCCCTCACTAGTAAGACGCTTGATATGCCACCATCTACTTCCTCCCACTCACCTCGATTTTTGGACCGGCAGACCTTTATCAGTTTTTAGAACAACAACTAAGAAAAGCAAAATACAATCCGAGTACAGAATTGCTTCAATTCTCCAATTAGGGAATCAAGTACAGAACCGAAAATAGGAAGTGTAATCCAGAAAAACCCACAAATAATAGATTTGATATAGATTTTGATATCCCAAAAAGGATTTTCGAATCGATTCTCACACCGCAGTTTGAGAACCATTTAGCAAACGAGATTGACGCTTTTGAGAAAATTTGTAAGAAGTCAATTCCAAAACATAACACGGAAGGCGTGATGGATGCTAGATTTTTCGCAATGGCCAGAATGAGAACTGGGCGAACGGTGATTGAGGCACTACAGGACCCCAAGATCTCTCGAGGCCCCTTGGTCACATCCACCGCGGCATGCACAAAGATCGCCAGAGATTTTTATCAGGAACTCTTTACATCTACTTGCTGGCACCGGCCTGATGATCTGCGCAAACTAGAAATCGAGGAATTCTTAACCCCACTAAAGAGATCTCCCACAACCCAGCAAAGAGATGCGCTCGATACCCCCATATCAAAAGAAGAAATCAGGGCAGCGCTACAGCAAATGGAGGAGGACAAAACCCCGGGTATCGACGGCTTACCAAAGGAATTCTGGGAAACCATGTGGCCGACCATCTCACAAGACCTTATGGACTTCTACCATGGGGTCTGGGCCACCGGTAGGATGAGGGAGTTCTTGGGACAAGGTGTGCTAACACTCCTTTACAAAAAAGGCGACCACACTAACATCCGGAACTATAGACCCATTACGCTGCTCACAGTAGTCTACAAGTTGAAAGTCAAAGCCCTGACCAACCTTATGGAACAAATAATGGTAGACATCATTCATCCGGACCAGTCGGGCTTCATCTAGGGCAGGGACATACAAGATAACATCCTCCTCGTTAATGAAATGATCAAATTAACCCGACAGACCTGAAACAATGCAGCCATAATCTTCATAGATTTCGAAAAGGCCTACGACCATGTTGATTGGTATTTTCTCGACAAATGCCTGGAAAAACTAAATTTCGGGCCGCAATTTCGATGTTGGGTCCAAATTCTACACACTAACGCGGAAACCCGGGTCATGGTAAACAACAACTTGGCCCCGCCCATTGCGCTACAAAGGTCCGTCAGACAAGGGGATCCGATCACCCCCTACCTGTTTGTGATCATTATGGAAGCGTTAGTGGCTAACTTGAGGGCCCACAACGATATCAAGAGAATTCGAGTATCGGCAATACCCGAAGAAGCCATCCCGGTCTGCTCACTTTTTGCTGACGACCTGGCCTTGATGGTTGATGCAACAAAAGAATCAATGGAAGGCATCCAAAGGATGATGGACCGCTTCTGCCAGTTGTCAGACATGAAAGTAAACTGGGGCAACAAAACCCAGGGTTGGTGGATCCACCACCAAGGAGTGAGGCCCCCGGAACAGCCGCGACTGAGCTGGCTCCCTGAAGAGGCCCCAATAAGAGTCCTTGGTATCTCCATGACGGCTCAAGGCAGACCCTCCACTAATCACGCATGGATCATGGCCCCCCCCCTGGCAAAAATGGCAGCCTGGAAAGACAAGTACACCTCGCTTTGGGGYCGTGCCCTTGTAATTAAYAACGTCGTTCTGGCCTCAATGTGGTATAAGTCCGCAATCTGGGCACTGGACAAAAAAGACCTCCGCCCCCTACAACGCCAAATAGCTGCCTTTTTGTGGAGAGGGGATCATGACAGATAAAATGTAATCAGTCGGGTGGCATGGCACTCCATCACCCTGCCCAAGCCAAAGGGCGGGCTGGGGATCATTGACCCGCTCACACAGACAAAGGCACTGGCTATACAATGGATCAAACGACTTATATTCAATGATGACTCCCCCTGGAAAGGCTTGGCCCTGGAACAAATATCCAGACTGGCCCCCACAACAAAAAGCGGCATAGACCCAGTAATGTGGCTAGAAAATCGTAGCTGGCCCATACCAAGAGCGTCCCGGCAACCGGGCCCCCGCCCAGCCACGCCCAGACAGTCTCTCAGGGACGACCTGGCCAAGGACCCCTTCTGGGCCAACCTTCTCGATACCTGGAGAAGCCTCCCCCTCCCGGACAAAATATCACCAGACAGAGGGGAGGAGGTGGCCCGCCAACCCCTTTTCGACAATAGGTGGATAACAGACACGAATGGCCAAGCCCTCCACTGTATGGACTCACCATGGCACAGATGGGTGAAGAAAGGGGTCACAAGAATACAGGATATATGTGATCCGGAAAAAGCGGACTGGATCGACCCCAACCTGCTGCGGGAGAAGCTGCGATACTGTCACCACCCCCAAGCGGCCCTGGAAAGGCTGACAGAACTGATCCCTCTAGGCTGGCTAAGAATTCTACGTAGGGGTCCGACTCTGCAGGAAAATGATTGGGTTGCTAGCCCGGGCACTATGGGGTGGGTGGGCAGAGGGGCCGCTTTACACCCCAATGGATCTGTAACACTGGATCGCTTCCTGCTACGAAAAGATAACATTATCCACAGCGACACCGATGAACCAACGTCCGTGCACCCAAAAGCAGACCTCTTTCGTATCAGGGTGCTCCAAGAAACCAACAATGGATAGCGTTTCGGCCGTCCACCCCGGTTCAGCAACTGCCTCTGGACCCTGTGGAGTGGACTTGGACCTCTCAAGGATGGAAAGGCAAAAACTTTACTAAGACACTCTATGGATTAACGGTAAAATCAACATACAGGCTCCTGCGACCCAAAACTAACCTCACCGATCAAGTGAGGGAGCGATGGATATCTCACCTAAATATCAGGCAGGCGGAAATAAGACCGGTCAAGTGGCTTAGACTGGCCAAGGTGAAACCTGCCAAGATTGCGTCGCTTCAATGGCAGATAGAACACCGTTGCCTGCCATCCAGCAACTGGCTAATCGACAGGACAACGCTGGAGCAAAGAGGCCTGGCGCTCCCCTGGTGCAAACTATGCACTAATGCGTATCCGGCCCGTAAACACCCCGAAACGATAGAGCATATCTTTTTACAGTGGATGTGGAGGTGGTGGGACCGAATCTGGAGCCACTTGGGCACGGACTCGCCCTGGCCCTGCGAGTGGAAGGCATTACTCTGCGAAGCCTGGCCTGGGAGTCTGATGCAGCACCCAAATGAATTCACCACCAACATGTTCACATTGGGATGAAGAGCGCTTCTCTGGGCCCTGTGGCGCCGATGCTGCACCTATGCACTGGAAGGGGTGAGACTGGAGGGCCCAGAATTCACCGAAAGTGTGATAACGCAGATCCAAACTGAAATACTGGCCAATTGGGACACGGTTAAGTCTAAAATCCAGAACCTGCAAACACTAAAAGACATCAAACACAAAATACAAGAATTCAGCTCTAACTGGCTGGGAGGACCCGAGGGAGGAAGAATTGGGAAGGTGGAATGGAAAGTAGAGACAAACGAGAGTCAACAGGGGGCAGCAATAAAAAGCAGCTACCACCTACTATTCAATGACTGGGCTAAGCTGGAGGCAGGCATCCCCCTCAAACCCCCTGAAGCATTTCCCGACCCTTTCCCCCCCCCATCCAACTGTCTGGTAGGGATGCAGTGGTATGGTAAGTAGAGGGACACGAGAGAAAAGACAGAGAAGTCCRSCCTRGACCACTCTAGTACAACACACTAATCTGGCAGCCGCAAGGCTGAGAGGAGTCGGTTCAATCATGGGTGGTTCAACTCAAGCAGGGGTGAGGGGAGGCACATCCTTCCGTAAGGAAGCAATCAATGCATCCCACTCGGGCCTCCCAACCAGAATGGGGAGGAGCGTGCGTGTGTACTATGTATGTTTCTCAAGACTTGCCGGTGGAATAGGAACCGGACTGTCGCTCCCCAGAATGGCAGGAGCCGGAACCGCAAGGTTCTGATCTTTCGCTGAAAAAAAAAAAAAAAAAAAAAAAAAAAAAAAAAAAAAAAAAAAAAAAAAAAAAAAACAGAAGCATCCACAGAGTCAACCCGCCATATACACGTTGGAGAGCTTCCCTCAGCAGGCTTCAACCCCTCCCTGAGCACCTCAAGCCAAACAGGCGAAACAGCCTGTGGTAGTGTGAGTGTGCCCTCAGTCAGGGCATCTCAGCCCCTTGGCCAGGTTGTCAGATTCCAGAAACACAAGACAAGACAAAAAAAACAGAGGCGTGAAAATGGCTGGATACATTCCTCTAAGAGGCTCGCCACACAGGCTGTAGAATGTCGAAAATTTTTGACAGGTGTCAGAAAATTTTCGACGGTTGGGCGGTCGACAATGTCCCCCCCCTTTGCCACACAGACTGTCGAGGGGCAAGGTTTTTGGTCATGGCCAGGCGGACGGGTTTCCGGAACAGTCCCTGACACGCAAATTCGAATGCAATTTTTGAAAGGTCGGCGGGNTAAACATCATCAACTACTTCGGAGTTACTAATTGAGAAATCATCACAGAAGAAAGCAAAAGTGGGATTTTTTTTTTTTTTTTTTTTTTTTTTTCAGTTGAAAGCCGACCGTATATGGACTTGGCTCACCTATATCACCAAACAGAGTAGACGCATTGATTACTTCAAACCCAGGGAAAGGATTGACCTCCTGCTTGTAAAAGAGTTGAGGGTTAGGAAGATAAGAGGCAATCAAGGCAAATCATCGCAGAGCTATTATCTATCCTATCCCCACCCGGCACCAGAAGAGAAAACACGATTCATCATGAGAAAACACCGGGTAGGGGTGGGGGGGAACCATAAATCTTACCTCCAACCTGAAACCCCACTTCACCAGCCGCAACAAACCACGAATTCTCCCCCACTGTACTGATGGCGGCATCTTTCCCATGATGCTGATAAGGAGCTTGGATGCGAAAGCCCCACTCCCTGCCCCTCTGGCCCCATGGTTATTGCCGCCACCGTCGTCGTAATTGTTCTCGTTCTTGTTGCTATTATTGTTGCCATTGTTGTTGTTGTTGTTGTTGTTGTTTTTGTTGTTGTTGTTGTTATCACCATCGTTGTTGTTGACAGTGTCATCCTTCCCCCGCTCCTCACCCTATACCCCGTCGAGTCCCTGATCACCATCATTGTTCTCGTTACTGTTGTTGATGGTGTTGACGCCGTTGTTCTTATTGTTGTTGTTTTCCTCCTTCACGCCCGTCTGAGCCAGTTCGCTCAGTCACCGCTCGCCGTCGTTATTGTTGTTGTTGTCGTTGTTATTGTCACCCATCCCACCCTTCTTGTCAACCGCACCCTTTCCTTGCCTGTCGTCGTCACCCATCCCACCCTTCTCGTCAATCTCACCCCTTCCTTGCCTGTCATCTACCACAACCACTACGTCAGCCCTACACCCCTGTTCCACCTCCAGTATTGTTGATGTTGATATTGTTGTTGTTACTATTGCTGTGTTCGCCCTTGCTTTTGCCGTTGCCGCCGCCGCTGCTGTTGCCGCCGTTTCCACCGATGCCAATAGCCCCCAGTCCCCTTCCCACGCACCTGCATTACCATTGCCAACTAACCTCTCATCATCAACCTCCCACTCACCTACATCATCAGTGGCATAATCCCGCTCTCCATCACCTGCGGCACCCTCATCCTCTACCGGATAGGAGAGTGCCATCAAGCTAACCCACCTCTCTCCTGCCCCCCCCTCATGCTCGTCACTCTCACATACAGCAACATCACAGCTCGTCTCACTGTCGAAATCCCAGCTCTCACACACAGCGCAGAGGTTTGTAAGGTAGCGGGACATGTCAAAATCATCATCCTGCTCACCTTTAGTATCCTCTGCAAGCAAGAGGTCGTCTTCATTATAAGGGATCATATCCTCTAGTGGAACTGCTCCCCGTTGTAGCTCCCCCTTCATCTCCATCCCACACCCAGATTGATGCACCATCTATTGCTATTCGTCGTCGTACTTCACCGCTGGCGCTACCCCTGCCCGCGCGTCGTGGACGCACACGTCTTCTACAGCGGATGCCACGTGGCAATCAAAGAGCCCCACGCTTCTGTCGGGCACACGTGCAGGCCTAGCAGCCTAGGAGCACACCTCCCCAGGCGCTAGTCGAGCCGAGGGAATAGGGCCTACCCGGTCCATCGGCGTCAGGGCGCTAGCGTTAGCGCAACTTCTCCTCCGCTCATCTTATGCTAATTGTCTTGAGGGATTCATCCTCCCAATCAAACATAAGGATCAATCAACTCTAAATTCAAATCAGATCTTTTTTTTTCTTTTTTTTTCTTTTTTTTTTTAACCCTCCATTGCTAGTGGCGCTGATAAGAGCGGACACCACTAGCACCTGGGGAGTGGCTCCATCTATTGGTGGCGAGCATCACCTGCTGGAAAGCGGGTCCAGCGTCCCTTACACAACCTGAAATTGGATACATCTGAGAAGCAATTGTGGGAGAATTCCTGCCAGCATTGATTGCCCTGTGCTCCAGGGGATTGACTGAGCAGAATGTTAGGGGGAAAGGGGAACCTCTTCATCCGGAAACCTGGCGCCTAATACATCACTGCATACTAGTTCCTCCGCAGGAAACCGGGTCCAGTGTCCCATAACCTGCCTAGGTGCCATGAAGAAGGAGCTAGAAAGAGCCACTGGGGGGCACCAGTGGGATCTTCTTTCGTCCTTCTGACATTATTGCCATTACTAACGCCTGAAGCGCTAGAACCTCGTTCAGATCGAAATCAAATCAAAATCAGAAGTAGTAATTATTTGAGTATGAGCTTTCATGTTGATATGGATCAAAAAGCAAAAACCATGTTATTATCACGAAGATCATTAGCAACAGCTAACAAAAAACTGCCGAGATCATCACTATTAAAAATTGAAAAACCTCCTCCCCCACTTCCTCAACACCCACCTTCTTGTCACCTTTCCCCTCAAACCCTACCCCACCGTCTTCGGGGAAAGAGGAACACACCTCCTCCCACTGCTAGCCACTAGGCATCAAAGTGATGCTAACACTGAAGACAACAATGGCCCTCTTCGACCCCCCCAAGGATCAGAAGACAGTGCGGCACCACCTCGACAAACCTTTCAGCGAGTCATCACAGGGGGTTCAAGCCATCCTAAACATCCATTCACCACACTATTGGGGAAAGGGGGAAGAGATCAAACCCATAGCCCGCTCTGAGTCACCGCCACAGCCCTCTATTCGCCTTTGTCATCCTTCGATTCTAATCTTGGCGGTGTCCATCTCTTTATATGTATTATTAGCTTCCTCCGCGGTGTTTTGTCCTCGCAGTTCACCGAACAGCCCACCTCAGCTTCGACGATATGAAAACTCGGTCATACCTCAATCCTCCTATTCTCAATACAGGCTTAACAATGACTGGCCCGACCCCTCCATGGTTGGCAACGTGGAGCACCTTTCCATTCACCCACCGCCCGCTCCCTCACAAAAGCCCCCATCACTACTTCGCGTTCAACCGCCCTCACCACCAACCTTAGCTCCCCCTTCCGCACCCCTTCCCGAATGCCTCCCGTGTCGCTTCAACCGGTCGTCCGCGTTGACTCTCCTGCGGTGTCGCTTCAGTGAGGCCAGGGCCACAGCGCTCCCGGTCAGGCTGCGCCCCTCCGGTGTCGAGCGTCCGATCGATCGATCGACGGAGAGAGAGAGAGAGAGAGAGAGAGAGAGAGAGAGAGAGAGAGAGAGAGAGAGAGAGAGAGAGAGAGAGAGAGAGAGAGAGAGAGAGAGNGAGAGAGAGAGAGAGAGAGAGAGAGAGAGAGAGAGAGAGAGAGAGAGAGAGAGAGAGAGAGAGAGAGTTTGGCGATAGCCGTCCGTCGGCCAGAAGTACGGTGACGAGGATGACGAGACCGGCGTCGTTGTCCTTCCCTCTGTTTCTTTATATGTTTGTTTATTGATTTGTTGTTTTTTCCATTCGTGTTTTCATGTTTAGGAATCAATCAATCAGTCAATTAATCAATCAATCAATCAATCGATCTTGATCGATTGATTGAAAAATAAAACGAAAAGGTAAGAAAGAGGGGAGGCAACGGTTGTTTTTCTTTTGTTTTATCAAAACCGCGAGGGGCCGAAAAGGCCTGGTGGGAGGGGGAAGAGAAGGGGGAGGAATAGGGGGGGCGAGTGAAGGGCGGACGCGGCGGGGGGGGGGGGGGGGGGGTTGGGGGGCGGGGGGGGGGGGGGGGGGGGGGGAGGGGCGGGGGGGGGGAGAGAGAGAGAGAGAGAGAGAGAGAGAGAGAGAGAGAGAGAGAGAGAGAGAGAGAGAGAGAGAGAGAGTAATCGTCCAATGTTGAGTTACTGCTTTCTTCAGATTCCGATGAGCTAGAAGAGGAAACTCTCGCCCTTCTGCTGGTCTTCTTCCTTTTGGAGGTCTTGCGTGTCTTTTTTTTTTTTTTTCTCCTATGGGAATCTTGCTTGCCTGGTCTGAGGAAATCTTGGCGCTCGTATGTTTGGTTAATGTGTGTGTAACCTCTCTCGCCTTCGCCGCCACTTCTTCCTGTTGTTTCCTCCACTTCTCAGTGTTTTCTGCTTGCAACTGAAGCCACATTTCTTTCGTCCTCAGCGCTATGCCATCTTCTCTCTTCCTCTCTTTCTCATCTTCTGCTCTTTGTCATTCTTTCTCCTTGTCTTGTTTCCGTTTCTCCTCCCTTTCCTTCATGAGGTCTTGAAGGTGTGGATTTCGTCTTCATGTTGTGTAGGTCTTCCTCGTCTCGACCAGCAATCTCGTGCCATATGACCGCTCTTGCCACACTCGTAGCAAACAAGACCACCTTACCCTCCTTCCCAATTTTCGTTGTTACCGATGAAACCATTCCCTCCTCCACTCCGAGTCATGTTGTTCCCGTTACTACCACCATTGTTATACATCTTTGCTCCTTGTGTATAAACCTATCGCTAAGTCGAACTTGCACAGTTTCGTTACAACAAAATCTCACGTCTGTCGTAGACTCTTAAATCTTCTAAGTTTTTTCGATCTCCTCTACGTCCTGGATATCCTGCGTGGTTCCGTTACGTTTAGGCTCTCCCCATCTATCGTACTTCAAAGTCTCTAGATTCTTGCGATCTCCTCAACCTCTAAGCGATCGATTCTTTGTCTGGACCTCAGCGCGCGCAACATCCTGGAGATTCTTGCCATAATGACCTTGGTTCTTGGATTAGTGATAAATCTCGCTGTAGCAAACACCCGTCTCAATGTTCTTCTGACGTAGTTATCCAGGATTTGCATCAATCTGGCCCTATCAGTCGTCCTTGTACCCCTCCCATTCCTTCTCACCTGTCCATACATTTCACAGAAAAATGGCATGTTCGTAACTATGCTGCTATCCCAATGATTATCAGACCTATCCCAATCAAAACCAAATGTGCTCTACTAACGTGACTTGTACCATTCTCCTAGAGTCCTACTAACTCTCATCTGGACTCCTTTCAACTAACGTAAATCCCTGTCTAATCGTAGCTTACTCGTAAAAAACACAGAGCCACTGTTAAGCACCGAGAAACCCGGTTACTGTGTTTTTGACGGTGATGTCTTCAGCACGTTTTGTGGAGATGGAGGGCGGCGACAGTGACAAGCGTGGGAAGTCAACGACGACGGAGAGGACGGTAGTGGCAGCGGTCGTTACCACGGTCCTCTTCCGTTGTCAGGTGGAGAGGACGGTGGGGAGAATGAAAGCGGATATCCGCGTGCGGGGGAGGAAGACGACGCAGTGTATGGCGGGGAAGAGTTGTACACCGCCGCCATCTGCAATGCCTTCCTTCAGGTGTGCTGCACCTTGGGTTGCGGAGTTCTTCCCTGAGTGACGCCCATGTGGTGAATGAAAAGAAGGACCGGGGGCACATGGGAGGATCTGCGGCAATGTCACAACACGACAGAGGATTACTTTCGGGACAAGTTGCACATGTCGCCACGTGTCTTCCGGGAGATTGCGGAAGCTTTGTCGCCCTTCTTGTAGTGGCATGTGACGTTCTGCAAGGAACCGTTGCAGCCTGATCAGATCGTCGCCTACGCGTTGTATCGGTGGGCATCGGGGGAGACGTACGAGAGCAACAAGTGTAACTTCGTCATCAACAAAGCTTCAGGTTCGGTGGTGGTGCGGACGTGACTACGGTGTTGTTGGTGGTCTACCGTGAGAACATATCATGGCCTACAAGGGTGCGCAAGTCGGTTTTCCTTTGTACTTTCGTTAACAAGGGTTTCCCGAACTTCCATGGGTGCATCGACTGCACTCATGTATACATCGACAAGCCAGCGAACGCCCCCAGCGAGGACTACTACGATCGGAAATAATGTTTCTCGATCATTGCGCAGGTTATTGTCCATCTGAACTTGCATGTGCTGGACGTCTTCGTCGGCTATCTAGGAAGTTGCCATGACGTGAGGATCATTCACCTCTCGAGTCTATGGGCGCGTGCCGAGGTCGGGGAACTTTTCACGGGACCGTCTGTGATGCTCCCCTTTACCATCCTGACGAACGGCTACCTATTGGGCAACAATGGTTACCCACCGTCCGAATGGATAGTTGTTCCCTATGGCTGCACTACTCATCACCCGTCGGAGATGCGACTCGACAACAAAAGAAGACCGCGAGGGGGGCAATTGAGAGGGCTTTCAGCAGACCGAAGGGGATATGAAGGTTGTTCCTCCGGTCACACAAGACGAACATAGAGACGTTAACGCAGCAGTTCATCGTTGTCTACATTCTTCACAACGTACTCATCAATGCGGGCATCCCATTTGACGACAATCTATTGTGGGAGGTGGATGCAAACGGAGTGCGTCGTCGTATGGATATCGAAATCCAACGTCCCTTGAGGTCGGTGTGCATGGAGAGCTTGACGGGAGATGCGCTAATTCTAAGGGACGCACTCGCAGAGAGGATGAGTGGTCAGTGACGACGATCGACTGTGGAGTGATTGTGACAGCTGCACCGGAGGCGAAGGTCGTTCACCATGTTGGTTTTGAGAGCGTCGCCTGTTCATCTTCTCGGATCGGGGTAATGGATGTTTGTCATTACACGTGTTCGTCGAAGTTTTTTTTGTCTCATCATTTGGGTATTGTGTCGCCAAAGGTCGCAGAATTGCAGTCCTCTTTTATCGTCGTAGGACGCCATGATGCACACACGCGTCATGGGCTGGCGGTTTTTGGTTCGCAATCGTCATAGTCATGCGTCATCGGTTGGTCTATTTGCCAGTCGTATTGTTTTTTTTTGGGTACTCCTTACCGCACGTGGCATTCGGCCCCCCTCTCGGAAATATTGTTTTTTTTTTTTAACCCAATTCATGAACTTGTGTTGCATACGACCGTCTGTTGGTGCTTCCGACGACGTGGCGTGGTGTGCGTTGTGCTTTTTCAACACGTCATACAAATTGTTATTTTAGTGAGTTAAATGTTTATTTTTCTCCTTCTTTTTGTCTCTTGTCGTTTTACGAATTTGTTGGTTTTGTTTAACATGTTATTATAATAACATTATGTTGGGGGTCGAACAGACCAAAGTCTTGCGGTCGAAATCACCAACAGTCTAGTGCATGGCTAAAAAATAAAACACAGTGTACATTTTGAAAGCTTGCACCTTGACACGGACCCCAAGAATGCCGAAATCCATTGACGTTTGCCATCACACATGACGACCCTCTCCAGTATCCGCTCTGTCGACAAAAAGTACAACTGCGCCAGGGAGAAAACACGCTGACACATCCCCTAACCTTAAGAGGGGACGTCAACACCCCCAACGTGTATGACCAGCCGCACAGGCGTAGAGCGAGCAACCAATCGCCGACCATCCTCCCTTCTTAGCGAAACAGTACACTTCGCGGCCGTCCTCGACGCCCTTGACAAAGTATTGTTCCCCGTCGTCTCGCCACGTCAACTTCACTTGTTTACCCCCCTCCATTGTTGTCCGCGCCAACATGTTTATCTTCTTCCTCCTCTGGGGGGTCAGTCCTCAACCATTTCACGTCCATCGACGATAGAAGAGCGTCGTTATATCGGAAGGATGCCCAGGACGAGATGTATAGAGGTGGGTCCGCCAACGTCATGACGGGCTTGCCCATCCTCTTTGTGACGAAAGTGGCTGCCTCCAAGATATGGCGACAAGCATTGAACGACCGCTGCATGGACACCACCAGTGTTGGCTTCGTGGTGAGCTGAACGAACTTGAACAAGGAGGTGTTGAAATGGGAACGCGGATCATCCCCACTTATCCTTGTGAGCCACATCGTCGTGGTGAGTAGAACCCTTATAGCCTCAGCGACATTCTTCAGCCTATCGTACAAGACGCGCCCACTGTCGATCCCCTCCGCCAGAGTGATTGCACTCGTGAAGGCGCCCACGAGGCGCTGCAGGGTCACCTCTTGGTAGCATGTCAACTCGTCATCCCCGTGCTTGTCCTCAATGTTCGCGCTGACAAACCAAATGGAGAGCATCATGTCCATCTCTAGTGTGATGTGGCAGACAGTGGGGCTGGCACACATACGTCTGTCCTCTTCAAACCATATGACGTGGGCGATTTCCGTTGACGAGTGGTTGAGCACGTACCCATACGCGGAGTGGTAGCCTCATGAGTGACTCGCGGACTTCAAGATCCACCCGTGGATGACGCGTAAGGTGATGCTTTGCACTTTGATTCCCCTGTCTTTCACTGCCTTCAACTGTGACTCGTCCTCGATTTTATATTGCAGGATTGTGGAGTGCGGAAGTACTATACTCCGATGGATGTCGGGAGGGGGGACACCCCTAGTGATGGCCAGCAATACAATCGCACTTCCCGGATCAGCTTGAAGAGTCCATTGCCCTCTGTCTCGTTCCAGAACCTCATGTCGTTCACCCACAGCCTGGTCGCAACTTCGATCCCTTCTCGTGCATTCCCGCGCCGCTGCCTGTTCATCAAAGGCTCGTCATCCTCGCCATCCCGACGACTCTCCCCAGGCGCTGCAGTGACCGCCGCTCTCGAAGATCCCGCCATTGCATCGCCATGCGCATCCACTATGTCTTGTCACTGTGTTCCCTAGACGCTCCCTTGCACTACCACATTCGCTGCCCCTCCCCCCTCTGGAAGTGTTTGCTCACGTGGTGTGCCCGGGGTTGACGACACCCGTGCTGATTGCTGCCCTTCAGGCGGCGCATGTTCACGTGTTGTCGCGTTGCTCCCCCCCGTGCGCACCGTTTGCCTAGCTACCTTACCTTGCACCTCCCTAGGCGCAGTAATGACGTCCATATTTATGACTCCATCACCCCAGGGCCTACGAACGCCCCCCCCGCCGAGGGGTTGGGGAGCAGTCTGCGGGCTCGGCTCGTTAATTCGCACCCCCCCTTGTGCTCGCACTGACGCTTGTCAGACAGTGTCAATGTTGTTGTCATCCACGAAGTTGTCGTCATCGCCAGTGAAATCAAAATCCCTTACCCATTCTTCCTTTCTCAACCTGCCTCTCGTTGAAGGGCCCTGTGCAACAACCTTCCTCTTCTTGTCGGCATGTCGTCCTTTCTTTTGCGTCACAGGCATGTCCCCTTCATAACATTCCTTCTTCCTGCCACAATTACCGCCGCTTGACGACATGGTGAATATGATGACAATGATACAGGAGAGTAATGGCGTCAACTGCGGAATTGGTTGTCCTGCCTTGCTGATGTTTTCTGGACTGTGATCATGCAGAAAAAGGCCCGGATCACGCAGTCGATCAATCAAGAGCACTATTTTGCGGGTGTGTCGATCGCATTGCTGCTGATGTGGCAATCTGCGTGGAATGTCAGTGTTGGATTACTGACGCGAACGTGGACGGCTGACTCCGACAATGCGCATACTTCAAAGTTGGCGTCGGGAAGACGACGAAGAATGTGAGTGGGACGGATGATAGACGATCTGTGCAGCTCAAACGATGAAGGCGATGTAAGAGACGATGTTCAAGCAACACAAAAGGATGAAAGGCGGAAGGTGATCCATGAAACTTGTTCATGCAAACGACAGAAGAAAAGCTTAAGGGCGACGGAGCGAAACCCGTTACGGCGTGCAAGATTTGCGGTTGGCAGTTGACACGCGGCGGGCACGCAACACGATGCGTGCGTGCAGTTGGAAGGTGAAGCACGTGGCGCCAATCTCGAGGATGGCAGGCGAGTAAGTGAGGTCGACCTTGATGTGGCGAGATGGTGATTCATACTCGACGGTAGACGAGGGGGAGGTCTATGGTCACTTATGTGGACGATCGTCGCGAGGCGCTGTATGTATGCACGATCTGGGGTGGCGGCCGAGGAGGACACACCTCTACTACGCCCGTACATTTCCTTCACCAGACAACGACACCTGACAGCGACACGTTTGCCGCCAATGTCATCCAGTAGGCCCTCGCTGTCCACCCCCGCCTGTCGATCCGCAGACCCCGATTGTCGCCTGATCTGCCGTTGTCCACTTTCGAAGTCATTCGTCATTGCGGAAAGCTAAAGGACCCTGCAAGGTGGCAAAAGCAAGTGGCATCGACCCCCAGCCCCCCTTCTTCCCCCCCCCGGGCTAGCGAAGCTCCCCCGAACGGCCCATCCCTGCTACTGCCCCCCCCCCACTACGACCAAAACAGTAAACACACCTTTGGACCTTCTTCTTCGACCTACCCTGACCTAAACAGGGCATGCACCAACACACACCATCCCCCCCCCCCTTCCTCCTTTCTCTGTGTCTTTGTCTCTCCCACCGGCACCCTCACCACCTACCCTGTATGTATGTATGTGTGTGTGTGTTTGTTTGTGTGTGTGTGTGTGTGTGTGTGTGTGTGTGTGTGTGTGTGTGTGTGTGTGTGTG
>BFEA01001030.1:180069-202253 GCA_003427395.1 Chara braunii
AGAGAGAGAGAGAGAGAGAGAGAGAGAGAGAGAGAGAGAGAGAGAGAGAGAGAGAGAGAGAGAGAGAGAGAGAGAGAGAGAGAGAGAGAAAGCGCTAGCCCATCAATTTCAACTCTATCAAGTTCAAACCTACTGTCTTCACCCGAATAGAACGCCCGGTCATTATCGCTGCATGTGGACTGAAAGTTGTGCCAAATACAGCAGCTATAATGACCGGGCGTTCTATTCTGGTGAAGACGGCAGGCTACCAATGGGGCCAGGCCGCCCGGGTGACCTTGTTTTTCTCGGGTGGCCCGGCCGTCCAAGGGACAAAGTAGGTCATTAAGTTCGAAAAAATCTGCCAAAAAAAAAAACATGTTATGCAGAAAAATAAACTGAATAAATTTTGCCTCAGGGGGTCAAATCCAAATTCTCTGCCAAAAATAAAATATAAAATGTAAAAATATAATATATCTCCTGATGAGTTGGTGAAACTCCGACGAAACAGTTTGTCGATCACAGCCCCTCGTTTGTTGTCCTCTTCTCCTTCCCTCTCTGCCTTCGGGTTACCGGGAAGCTCTATTTGACGATATATATATACTTGTCCTGTCCCCCCACGCACTTGCTCTCGTCCTTCAATTCGCACCATTCATGAACGGCCTCCTCACAAACGCTTGGCTAGCACAACGGCTACTTCGTCCTGTCTTAGCACCTGTCTCTTATACACATCTAGATGTGTATAAGAGACAGGCTTGCTTCTGTTGTTAAACCCCAAAAGAGGAAAAAGAATGAGTAAAGACGAATTGCCAAAATGCGAAGAAATGCGTATAGAGGATACTTCTTATGCACCAAGGCAGAGGGAGAGATGTGTGCTGACAAGCTAAGTTAGGTAACCGATGTGAAAGTATCTCAGACAGAACAGGGCAATTGCTAACCAATGGCACTGAGGCCACCACACCTTTCATGCTCTTTGCTTTTGTTTGACAAAGTTTCTATCAATTTTCATGCCGCCTGAGGCGCAATAGGTAAGCGACCGTCTTCCCACACAAGCACAACGCACCCTCATTATGGCTGCATCCAACAGGAAAGATGGCTTGTATACACTCAGAATCCGGGTGCGTTATGTTCGGGGGGAAGACGGTAGTTATTTTCACACGTCGTGCTCAGTGTTTTCTTGCTTTGGTGTGCTCTGGATTTTGTGAATTCGTTTTTCATCTTGTTCTACTTATGCATGGTCTTCGATGAGATCTTGCTGCTCAATTTTTTATTTTTTTTATTTTTTTTTAATTTTTTTTTGTGTTCTCATAAGCTCGGATTCCTTGCACCTGGTCTTCTTTATGTTAGGATGAAGCCCATCCTGTCCCCTCTCCCCTCATATTCTTGAAGTTCATTATTCGTTGAATAGTTCTCTCTCTGCAAGTCACGGCACTTGCTCTGTTCCCTCTTCCTTCTCCTTCCTTTGTTGTTTTCTTGTGCTTTTTCCTCTTTCTCTGTCCTTAACGTTTTCCCCTTTCCTTCTTGTGCAGTGAGTTTGAGATTTTTTTTTTTTTTGTGTTTTTTTTTTGTTGGTCCTTCCCCCCGTTACCCCGCGGTCGAATCGGAGAATTTTGTTTAGTGTGAGCATGCCTTACAAATTGGACAAATTGAATGTCGATCATCATCTTTGTCATGCTGCTGTCGAAGTGCATCTTTTCGTCGAGGTTGGAAGTACATGCGCACAGGTAAGGCCAGATTCATTTTAAGTCCCGAAGGTACAAATGTGCGTATGCCGTAAGTTCTTGTGCTAGCCCTTCAGTGATTAAACGTTTTTTTTTTTTTTTTTTTTTTTTTTTTTTTTCCGTTATCGGTATTGGGGTTTGTCATGGCAGGATGGGATTGTGGAGAAAGGCAATGTTAGTGCAATCCTAAACGTGCAGTGGGATCTCTGCTTTGCGGCTCTTGAGGTATGTCTGAGCTCTGCTTTCTTTTTTGGTTTTCTAAGTTTCCTGGATTCACACATGTCATCCTTATGGAGCACCCCCCTGTGAACCTTCTCTCTCTCTCTCTCTCTCTCTCTCTCTCTCTCTCTCTCTCTCTCTCTCTCTCTCTCTCTCCCCATTTCATTAAAAGCAAAAAAGAAAGCAATCTTCTTGAGGTCGAGGGCTGGTCTGCATTTGTGCACTGCTCAGTGCCAACCCTCCATCAGTTTCAAAACCATCAGCTCCGTCAATTTCAAACTCCATCGGGATTAACTCCGGCAAGAGAGAGAGAGAGAGAGAGAGAGAGAGAGAGAGAGAGAGAGAGAGAGAGAGAGAGAGAGAGAGAGAGAGAGAGAGAGAGAAAGCGCTAGCCCATCAATTTCAACTCTATCAAGTTCAAACCTACTGTCTTCACCCGAATAGAACGCCCGGTCATTATCGCTGCATGTGGACTGAAAGTTGTGCCAAATACAGCAGCTATAATGACCGGGCGTTCTATTCTGGTGAAGACGGCAGGCTACCAATGGGGCCAGGCCGCCCGGGTGACCTTGTTTTTCTCGGGTGGCCCGGCCGTCCAAGGGACAAAGTAGGTCATTAAGTTCGAAAAAATCTGCCAAAAAAAAAAACATGTTATGCAGAAAAATAAACTGAATAAATTTTGCCTCAGGGGGTCAAATCCAAATTCTCTGCCAAAAATAAAATATAAAATGTAAAAATATAATATATCTCCTGATGAGTTGGTGAAACTCCGACGAAACAGTTTGTCGATCACAGCCCCTCGTTTGTTGTCCTCTTCTCCTTCCCTCTCTGCCTTCGGGTTACCGGGAAGCTCTATTTGACGATATATATATACTTGTCCTGTCCCCCCACGCACTTGCTCTCGTCCTTCAATTCGCACCATTCATGAACGGCCTCCTCACAAACGCTTGGCTAGCACAACGGCTACTTCGTCCTGTCTTAGCACTGCGTTGCAAGGCGTGATCTCTACTCTTCGTGAGAAAGACACTGAGCTCTATCAACAGGAAGGTGTTCGACGGTGCTGGATTGTCCAGAGTGCCGATGAGGTGGCGATTGACCTGAAAAACAATGTGTCCTCTCTATGTGGCCTCTCTCCTCGCACGGTTGATTTCACCACAATGTACACCAACCTTCCTCATGACCGCATTCCGAATAATGTGGCAAAGGCTGTTGATGAAGCTCATGCTTATGCCCTTCAGCATACCCGCATGCATTCGCGCTGCAAAGCCTTGAACATATTTATTCGCGGGCCTTGCTCTGGCCAATGGACAACCGATTCAGGACCAAACAGCCTTTCCGTTTCTCAGATTCTCCTACATCTTCGCTTTGTTGTAGAAAACACTTTTCTGTACACTAGAGATGGTACTCTTCGAAAGCAAATCATTGGTATTCCAATGGGAACAAATGTTGGCCCAGAAATCTCCAATAATTGGCAGGACTTCTGAACTGCAGCGACAACGCTCACTCGTCGCATGCTTTCTTGTGTCCATTCCCCACCAACCCTCGCTAAAGGATGGACCTGCTACACACGCTCCCGCCAATGTCGCTATCCTACACATGTCACCCGTCTCTCTCAGTGGTTTCGACGCATGCTGCAATGGTCCTTGCATCACCCACTTTCTTCTTTATCCCCACATCGCTCTCGTCCTGTCACTGCTTGTTCTTCTGCTGCTAATGCAGTTCCCACTGTTGCGGTTCCCACCGCCGCCGCTTTCACCGCTGTGGTCTCCAGTGCTGCTGTTTCAACTCCGGGTTTCACTCCAGCAGTTTCTGCTACGGAAGTTGCCTCTGCTGTGGTTCCTGCTACAACAGTTGTCTTTGCTGCGGTTCCACGTTTTATCACTGCGGTTCCTGCTACAACAGTTGTCTCTGCTGCGGTTCCACTTTTTACCACTTCCTCTGCTTCTGTAGCTCGAATTTCTCATGCTATAGTTTTTACTGGTATAGCTTCCTCTACCCCAGCCCGACACTTGCGTCCTATGTTCTGACATTCTGCCCAATCCACCCCCCTTTCATCCCTTTCTGTGCTTGGCCGCAGACGGCTGCGTTCCTCCTCGCCACCCCCATCTCCTCCACGGTCTCGTTTGAGAACCGATTCTTCGGTTACTATTCTTCCCATTGTCCCGCCTTTATTGCCAGTGACATCCTCATCTTCTATTGGAAACATCGCCACTCCTCTATTGTGTATCATCGTCGACGACATGCACAACATCGCCACTTGGCCAGGGATCAGCGGCGTGCTTCTTTGTCTACCCCAATTTTCTCTGTGCCTCCTCCACAGGTTGTTGCGGTTCCGTTGTCCCAAACGGATGCATCTGCTCCTATGCCTCCTGCAGACAGTCCAGCTGCTTGCACACAGCCACAACACCATGTTTTATGCTCTTCCATGTTCGTTTGTCCCCCAGCTGTACAACATGTGGCCCCGAACGTTGAGGGCCTGGGACATGATCAACTCGGACTGCATTTAACCCCGCAAGGCATAGACCACACGGGGGATTTGCAAATGGCTGACCAGGATCATATGGATGAACCGCATACATGTGCCCCACCCTGTGTGGCCCCGAACGCTGAGGGACTGGAACATGATCTGCTTGGACTGCATTTAATCCCACATGGCGCAGACCTCACGAGGGATTTGCAAATGGCTGACCAGGATCATATGGATGAACTGCATACTTGTGCACCACCCTGCGCAGACCCCACGGGTGATCTACAAATGACTGACCAACAAAATCAGCCTGAGATCCCCGCCAATCTCTGTGGTCTGACTGCAACTAATAGCTGCCTTCGCGTTCTCAATCGGCCGTTGTATACACCATCAGGTTTCCTTGCAATTACCCTACAGCTTGATGTTGATCTCGCTAATCTCGCTGATCCCCCCGACCTACAGCCAGAGTATAGTAATTACGCCAGGGAAGGAGGGTTTACCATTGCTGTCCTAGAAATAGCGATGAGGAACCGCCAGCTTGAACTACGCCATGCTCTACCAGGTGAGTTGTTTAATCCTCCATCCCACAGGCCTGGCCATTACATGGCTATTGTTCACGCCTCTGACCATTGGGAGGTGTGGAACGACGGTGTCAAGGTCCATGCCATGATTGATATTACTGATTTCTTACTCTATGATGCTGTTCTCTTGCCACATCAAACTGTCCGCAATCTCCTTTATGTCGAAGATCATTCCTCTGCCACCGCAGTGCAGCAGTACAATGTACACACACTATGTGACCTTCTCCTTTGTACATCCACAGACACTGTTGCACTTGGGTGTACTCGCCATCATCTTTGTCACAATCACTACCAYGAGATGGTTTCTGCATCCATGTGTGTACAGGATTGTCCCTCCGTTCCTGACTGCAGGCACCCTCCTCATCCGGACACTCTATGTCCATTTTGTGGCCACGGACGCTATGCTGAATGCATGCTCTTTTGTGGGGGGCGTTCTTCCTTTATTCTGGCCTGCAATAGACATGCTATTTGTGAGGAATGTATTGTTGGCATGCTTAATGCCAGCCGTCGTGGCAGTTGTTGTTTTGAGAATGCTCAGTTAGGTCTTCCATGCGCTCATCCACCCCATCCTTACAATGTGTGTCCTTTCTGTCGTCAAGGACAGCCTCATTCTTGAGCTTTTTCTTGCCCTTTCCTTTGCCCTCTTCCTCATTCTACACTCCGTATTTTCCCTCTTCCATTCTTTGTTTGTCCTCTCTCTGTCTCTTTTCCCTGTGTTTAACACCTTCCCCTTCCCTATGCCTCAGAGTCTCTCATAGCGTGCAAGCGGGCATACGGGGATGGGGGCAGCTCGCACTCAACTTCATCAACGTGGCGAGCCTTGCACGTGAGAGGCACGTCAGAGGCACCGTGGAGGTGGAGTTCAAAAAAGAATGAGAAATTTAATGGTTTCAATCTGCCCTTGCTTTTTGTTTTTGTTTTTGTTTTTATTTTTGCAATGTGCCCGTTTTTTGTTTTTATTCTTTGTTTCGCAAAGTGCGCTCTTTTAGTTTGTAGTTATGTGACAATATATATATACCTACGGTTTACCGGGCAGTTCTATTTGACAATATATATATATNCAATATATATATATGATGATATATATATTATTATCCCTCGTTTGTTGTCCTCTTCTCCCTCTCTGCCTACGGTTTACCGGGCAGTTCTATTTGACGATATATATGTTTGACGATATATAGTATATATATATTTTAATTTAATAATTTTTTAAATTTTCTTTTTTTTAGGCCCGGCCGGGCAAATGGTCCCGGGCCACTCTGATAGCCTAATTTCAAACCCATTTTTGACTCCATCACTAGGATACCAGCCAGGCGGCCCGGGTCACCCTATTTTCCCGGGCGCCGTGCAAGGACAAGGCAAGGTCCCAGCCAAAAAACAAAAAAAAATCCAAAAAATCCAAAAAAAACCTATGTTATGCAGAAAAATAAACTGAACAACTTTTGCCTCAGGGTCACATCAAAATTCTTTACCAAATTTAAAATATATATATATATTTAAATAATTTATATTTTTTTATTTCTTTTTGGCCCAGCCGGGCAAGTGGACCCGGGCCAGTCTGGTAGTCTAGCTCCCATCATTGATTTCAACTCACCATCAATGGTGCGAACTGGATGGAATTCATTCATTCATGAATCATTCATGAATTAATGTGCTTGTGAACGTGGTCGGTTTGGGCTGGAGGTTGGCATGTGGGATTCCTATGTGTGCCATTTATAGGCCTTGAGGAGAGAGACACAGAAGGGTGATGATTGTGCTGTGTCCGTTGTGACATGCAAAGATGTATGCGCTCTGTGATATTAAAGCGTAATAATAATACATCTTTGGAAAATAAATTTAAATAATACATCTTTGGGAAATTTTGATGTGAATCGGTTATGACTTTTGATCATCTATATATCTATATACATCCGAAAATAAACAGAGGATGGATAACCCTCCATGGAAAAGAAAAAAAGAGGTAACATTCCAAAAATAGATCATTCCAAAAATAGAACATTCCAAAAACAGAAAATTCCAAAAATAAATAGACGGGAAGTGGCGCCAAAAAAAACACAAAGAAAGAAATGTCAAAAAGGTCTGGAGAATCATGGTACCTGCCTTGTGGCAGAGGGCATAGTACTCACTCTCTGATTTTCCACGATGCATCTGACTGCTATCGCGGCCAGATTCAATGAACAAAACAAAATCCTACTAAGTGGGCGTATATTGTGGATGGTGCTTATGCAACTGTTGGCAAAAGGCTCTGGTCTGTGGTGGCAGAGGGCATACTCACACTCTGATTTTCCACGATGCATCTGACTGTTATTGCGGCCAGATTCAATGAACAAAACAAAATCCTAGTATGTGTGAATGTATTCTGGATGGTGCATCTCATAAAGTACGACAATAGGAGATACTTCTCCTTGATTTTTTCAATTTTTTTGTTGATCCTTTTTTTTTTTTGGAATAAAGAAAGGAAGAAGATGAGAGTGTTACCGTCCTTCGGGACATCTGCTAAAATTGGAACGATACAGAGAAGGGTAATTAGCAAAAAATGGCCCCTGCGCTTTCAAGGATGACACGCATAAATCGAGAAATGGTCCAAATTTTTCTAGGAAAAAAAAAAAAAAAAAAGATGAGAAGGTTAGTGGGCTGTGGTGAGGATGCGATAGCATGAGAGACACACAGCAGCTGTTCTTTCTCCCTTGCTTGGATATTATAATTCCCTTGGAAGACGAACATGGCTCGAGTTATTGCATGTACTATTATTAGCTAAATGTTTTTTTTTTTTTTTTTCGCGATTCCTCTTTCGTTTCCCGGAAAAGAAAATTCTTTTTCCGGAAATTAATAGTTGAAGTCTCTGTTTTTCAGTTGAGGAGTGGTGGAGATCCAAGGTATAGACAAACGGCCGGCAGGGAGGTGTCACTGTCAAACTGAGAAGAAAATACTAAAATAGTAAAATACACACCATCATCCCCTTCTCCTCTTTGAGATTATTCTAGGCTGCGCTAAATAACCCGATTGCCCTTATCCCACAGTGTCCTAATCTGATTGTGTCCTTATCTGAGTGGGCGGTTTTTTGTTTGTATACTTTTTTTTTTTTTTTTTTTGCAGGAAAGGTGAGGAGGAGGAGGAGGAGGAGGAGGAGGAGGAGGAGCGGGAGCGATTGAGGAGGGCATGGCGACGGCGCGGCTTGCGCCTCCCATTGGGATCGACCTGGGCACTTCGAACTGTGTTGTGGGAGTGTGGAGAAATGATCAGGTGGAGATTATACCTAATGTAATTGGGGAGCGGTTGACTCCTTCAGTAGTTGCGTTTTTGGATAGCGAAGAAGGGGGTCGATATATCGGACAGGCGGCGAAGAATCAAGCGGTGAAAAACTGCGGGAACACGGTGTTTGAGGTGAAGAGGCTGATTGGACGGAAGTTTGATGACGAGACGGTTCAGAAAGACATACAATTATGGCCTTTCCCCATCGTGAAAGGGCCACGTGGAGAGGCGAGGGTTCACATCCGAACGCGATCCGTGGAGAAGGATTTCACACCGGAAGAGATCTCGGCCATGTTGTTGGCCGAGTTGAAGAGGCAAGCGGAAACCTATTTGGACGCGGAGGTCACAGAGGCTGTCATCACCGTGCCGGCGTACTTCAACGACGCACAGAGACAGGCCACGAAGGATGCCGGGGAAATTGCTGGGCTCAAGGTGCTGCGCATCGCAAATGAGCCTACGGCAGCTGCTCTGGGGTACACCGTTCATCGCGAGCGATTGATTGCCTTCGACAGAGAGAGGACGAAGACGGTGATGGTGTTCGATCTCGGTGGCGGCACGCTCGATGTCTCGATCATGGAGATCGGACGCGGAAAGTCGACGGTGATAGCATTGACAGGCGACAGCCACTTGGGCGGCGTGGACTTCGATATTCGGCTGCAGGAGCATGTGCTGAAGTCGGTGCCGGGAGTGGCAGGAGAGGGGACGGTGGCACAGAGGCGGCTGACGAGATTGCGGGAGAAGTGTGTGACTGCCAAACACGCGCTTTCGACACGGCACTTTGCCGAAATCGAAGTGCCGCCGGACAATGAGGTGACCATAAGCAGGGCACTGTTCGAGAACATCTGTAGCGATTTGTTCGAGAGGTGTATGACTTTGGTCAAGGAAGCGCTCGAGCTGTCGAAGCTGGGTAAAGAACAAATTTCGTCCGTGATCTTGGTCGGCGGATCCACGAGAATGCCGAAGATACCGGCGATGCTGACTGACTTCTTCGACGGGAGAAAGCCGTTGTCATCCATTCATGCGGACGAGGCCGTTGCGTACGGTGCAGCCGTGCAGGCAGCCATTATTGCGAAGCGGTGTACTGGATCCGATCTTCAAGACCTGGTCCTGGAGGAAGTCACGCCTTTGACTTTAGGTGTGAACACGTGGACAGGAGGAGGACCTGACACGTGGAAAATGTCCGTCCTTATTCCGAAGAACACCCCCATCCCTGCAAACGGAGAAGACATGCGGACTACCACTTGCGATAACCAGACGACCATGGAGTTTTGCGTCTATGAAGGGGAGAGTCCTCTTTGCAAGGATAATCATCTTCTCGGCAAGTTCACTCACGAGGGATTCGAACCCGCGCCGAGAGGAGAGGCGAGAGCTCGTCTCGTGTTCTCCGTAGATTCTGACGGTATTCTTCACGCAACCTCGACCAACACTGTGTCGGGACGAAGGAGCTTCGCCACCTTCACAACAGACAAGGGTAGATTGGCACGTGGCGAGATCGAGCAGATGATTACCTTCGAGCGGAAGTTTGCGGCCGGCGACAGAGCTGCCCTTGAGAAGGAGGCGGCCAAGCACCGCCTGCGGCAGTATCTTACAGAAATGAAAGGGAAGATGGAGAGCACGGGGTACCGGCTGCTCCAGAACGATCGCAGCGTGATTAATCGGAAAGTAACTGCGATTGAAGGATGGCTAGCAGGGTCGACGAGTGGACAGACATCGGCGAACGAGTTTGAAAACAAAAAGCGTGAGTTAGAGGAGGCGTGCGAAGCTCTTGAAGGGCTGGATCTCCGGGATAGGTATGTTCTTAGAAGCTGAGAAGAAGATGGGAAAAAAAAAAAACAGATGAGCGGAAAGATGATCTGCGTGGGTGTGAGGACAAGAAGGCGCAGGAAATGAGAGAGGGGGTTTGAGGAGAAGGAGAAGCTTCAGAAGGCGTGTGAAGCTTTTGTTTTTTTTTGAAAGGCCGGATCTTGAGGATGCTAGGTGTATTCTAAGAAGACGATGAAAAGAAGAGGGAAAAAAGGAGGGAGAGAAATCATAATCTGCAAGGGTGTGAGGCACAAAAAAAAAAAAAAAAAAAAAGAGGATAAGGAGGCGCAGGAAATGAGGGGGGGTTGAGGAGTGATGGAGGGCGGGGGCTTTCGCGGACATGTTATGAAACAAAAAAAATGCGAGCTTGAATAGGTGCGCCAAGCTTTTGAAAGGCTGGATCTTGAGGATCGGTGTGCTCTTAAGATGCTGAAAAGAAGAAGCAAGAAAAAAGGGGGAGAGAAATCATCATCTGCGAGGGTGTGGTGAGCAGAAGGCGTGGGAAATCAATTAATAAACACGAACAGTCACATGATCAGGACAGGAGGAAATATGTACCTATGCGATAGGGAGAGGGCGGATGGTGGGGGGCGAGCACTTCTTCTGCGAACGAGTGTTGGAATCCAAAAGAAGCTCGTGCTTTAGAGCGGACAGCTTTGCTTCTTTTAAAGGCTGGATCTTCAGGAAAGAGATAGTACATTCTTTTAAATCTTTTTTCCTTTTTTTTTTTTTCTTCTCTTTTTCTTTTTGGTAATCTTGAAAAGGAGCCAAAAGGCAAAAAGAGAAGATTTTTTTGTCTGCTGCCTGGAGGTGGTTAGCGGTGTGCGAAGAGAAGAAGAGCACAGACAAGGAGAGCACACGTGTTTCGATGTATATGGAGTGTCGGACATGATTTTTTTTATTTATTTATTTTTAATTTTAATTTGGCCATAAATTTAGTATCAGGTTAATGAGTGAGTTGGCAACTGTGAGAGGAGACCTACTTATCGTCATTAATTAAATAATAAAGTAATATAAAAGTAAGCGAGCGCCGAGCGGGTACAGAAAGACTTGCTGGGAACGATTGGCTTCCAGTGCTTCGACTCGCGGTACTATTTCCAGAACAAAAGTACAGAAGCGTGCTGCAGACAGGTGCTGTCTCAGTGGGGAAATTAATTGAATTCCTATTTAATGATGATTATGTATAATTAATAATTAATAATCAATTCTGTAGAAAATGCATGGCCTATATTCACCGTCATCGAGATCTGATCTTGCGAGGGAGAAGGATGGCTAATGACGGAGGAAAGAGCTAGGGTGGGACAGAAGGGGTGGGTGAGAAGTTTGAAGAAGAGATTCTTTAGCGTCTCGATATCATGCCACATGGCGGAAGCTCAACATTCACTGGAATGGAATATGATGGTTGCCTTGCGAGAGAGAAGCACGACTAACGAGAGGTGCTCCCACGGGACAAAGGAGGACGACTAGTTTGAAGCGATTCCATAGTTTCTCCAAGCGGTGTTACGTGGGGTGAGAGGATCATCCCTAGTCGGTATATATAGACATGATGAATTAGCATAATATGGAGGCACAAGCGGTTATCACCTACCTGAAAATTCAGGGATGAAAAAGGTGAAGGGGAGGACGTCAAGCATGACTGTCTGTTACGTGGCGTGAGAGTAGCGGAAGCACGTGGCGCGCGTGAAGAACGAAGCTTGTGACCGGACATGGCGCGAGAGGAATGGAACGCGTGGCCATGACATGACGGTAATGAGAGTACAAGGGTCAAAGGCCGTCAAACGTTCTTCGTCAAAAGATTCTGTGAGACGGAACAATGCTGTCCACATATGATCATGCATTGCAGGGGGTAGGGCACTAAGGGCAGCAACTACTTTTCGTTTCCCCTGCTTTTCAAACTGCTTGTTTTCTCTTTTCTTGGGTGGGTTGGTGGGTGGTGCTGTTGGTGGTTGTGGGGAAGGTCTTGGCAGTGATAAGAGCCATCACTTTGGAGTGCCGTATGCTTGCGGAGTGCGCAGAGTATCAATAGGCGAGAGAGAGCGAGAGAGAGAGAGAGAGAGAGAGAGAGAGAGAGAGAGAGAGAGAGAGAGAGAGAGAGAGAGAGAGAGAGAGAGAGGGAGAGAGGGGTATAAGCAGCTTTGGGGTGATGATTCCAGAGGGTTGCAGTTGCGGTCACGACCGTGCTGTGATTGTTGTATCTGGATCGGGGTACATACGTCGTTTCGTACAGAGTTGGGACACACTGGCAATTAGGCGGCTGCGATTGCTGTATCGGGATCGGGTTGCATACGTAGTTTCATACCAGTTTGGGACACTCGTGATCCGGCTGCAATTGCTGTATCTGAATCGGGTTCCATCCACAGTTCGTACAGAGTTGGGTCCCACTCGCGATTGCCCTACGAGTGCTGTATCTAGATCAGGTCGCATAGGTAGTTTTGTACAGAGTCGGGACAGATGCCTCATATTGAGTTGGGCCATTCTAGGTACTATGGAGAATCATTGTCGGTCCGGATCCGAGTACCAGAACCCGAATCCGAATCCAAATCCGAATCCGAATCCGAATCCGAATCCAAATCCGAATCCGAATCCAAATCCGAATCCGAATCCAAATCCGAATCCGAATCCCAATTCCAGCTACAGGTTGGCTGTCAACGCTCATCGCTATGCGGCAGCTTCTGAGCAGCACCTAGCTGACGGAGAACACAGGACAATCCTCAATGATGCTCCTCCTCCTCCTCCTCCTCCTCCTCCTCCTCCCGGTGCCACTGTGAAATACTGGGGGGATGGGAGAGCTTCAATCGAACATGTTTATGTTTGAACCCGGCAGAAAGGCAGATGCGCTGGTGCATGATCTGCACTTGGACATCAAATGGTCCCGGTGTCCTTGTTCATCATGATCTGCACATGGACATCCAATGGTCCTGGTGCATTCTTGACTGCTCTTCGCACTGTGTCTCGCAGCTGCAAGATGTTCCCACTGTGTTTCATTCTTAATTTTGCATGAATGAAGATGGCAGTGGTTGCTGCACAGTGGGAAGAAGAAGAAATAGACGGGTTGTTTCATTCTTGACTGCTCTTCACACTGTGTCTCGCAGCTGCAAGATTTTCCTACTGTGTTCGATAGCTGGATAGCTGGATAGCTGGATAGTTGGATGGAAAGTTGACGTTCAAAGTAAGTGTTGCATTCGTGACGGGTCTCAGCACAGTGACTGTGTAAAACAGATGGACGATGTATCTATTTCTTTCGTCATTGGGTGAAGATGGAGGTGGGTTTGGCTACAGCTGGAAGGAAGTAATAGACGATAGGAAGCAAACATCCACACAGCTATGATCTTGGAAGTTATGCACACAGGTATCAAGTTATGCACAAAGCTATCCAGCTATCAAGCTATCCAGCTATACAGTGACAGAGCTGTCCAGCTATACAGATATCCAGTGATAGAGCTGTCCAGCTATCCAGCTATCCAGCTATCCAGCTATTGAGCTCTCCACCTTTACGGCTATCCAGCTATCCAGCTATCCAGCTATCCAGCTATCCAGGTATCCAGCTATCAAGCTCTCAAGCTCCGGAGCTACCCAGCTATCCAGCTATCCGGCTATCCAGCTATCCAGCTATCCACCTATCCAGCTGTCCAGCTATCCAGCTGTCCAGCTATCCGGCTATCCAGCTATCCAGCTATCCACCTATCCAGCTGTCCAGCTATCCAGCTGTCCAGCTATCCAGCTATTGAGCTATCAAGTTTCCCACGAAGCGATCCAGCTATCCAGCTATCCAGCTATCCAGCTATTGAGCTATCAAGTTTTGCACAAAGCGATCCAGCTATCCAGCTATCCGGCTATCCAGCTGTCCAGCTATACAGCTACCGAGCTATTGAGCTGTCCAGCTATCCAGCTATCCGGCTATCAATCTATCCAGCTATCGAGCTATCCAGCTATCCAGGTATCCAGGTAATACCGTATCCGGCTATCAAGCTCTCAAGCTATCAAGTTTTCCACAAAGCTATCCAGCTATCCAGCTATCCAGCTATCAAGCTATCAAGCTGTCAAGCTATCAAGCTATCCAGCTATCAAGGTATCAAGCTATCAAGCTATCCAACTGTCCAGCTATACAGCTATCCAGCTATCCAGCTGTCCAGCTATACAGCTATCCAGCTATTAAGTTGTCCAGCTATCCAGCTATCCAGGTATCCAGCTATACAGCTGTCCAGCTATCCATCTATCCAGCTATCCAGCCATCTGGCTATCAAGCTCTCAAGCTATCGAGCTATCTGGAGATCATTCCAGGATGGAAGAAAGGTTGGTAGAAGCTCGCTAGCAATGAGGCGCAAGAAAGGACAATGAATCCGATCCGCAAGTTCTGTTGGGGGGGGCGGTGCTGCTCTGGGAGGCCTCTTCTGCGTTTTTTTTTTTTCTTCGGTTGGAGGTTGGAAAGAGCTCAACAAGGGAAAAAGGAAAATGCATCCAGTTTTCTTCCCTGTTTCAAACACCACCACCACAAATCTCCCGACTCTCCGCACTGTGTCTCTGCCGAAAGCCATGCGAGGATATGCAGGAGAAGGGGAAAAGTAGGCGAAAGGAGGGAGGATGCGAAAGGAGGAAGAGGAGGTAATGCCTCTATTGTGTGGACAGCGTCTGGAGGATCAGCAGTTTGATTCGTTTTTCATAAAACGAAGAAATAAAGAATTAGAGCTCTATACGCGTCTGCTTCTTTGGGTATCACGCATACGACTCCGAGGTCATTACGGTGGTTTGGCAACGCGTTCAGTTGCAGCCGGATATGTTTGGTGATGCATTTCGATTGGTGTTCAGATCCCGTCGGATGTGTGAGAATCCAGTTTCACTCGACTTTTATTTGAGAAGTAGAAGGGGATTGAATTTCGGGAGACGAATCCTGAGACCAGAAGGTGTTGCGATGCTGTCCTTGGCTTCATGTGCACTGCACGGTACTCTACTTCCGGTTAAGGGATTGCAAAAAAAGGAGGGAATGCTGTAGCATCAAGCAGGAGGAAGCAGGAGAAATGATTGTTCTGGGCATGTTCATGTCTATTTTCAGAAGATTGGTGACTCAGTTCTTATCTGAAGAGCATGAACCGGAGATGAATCACCGAATGTTGTCTTTTTTTAGTAGTAGAACTTGTAGAAGTATATCAGGTAAGACAGAGAGATCGAGGATGGAAAATGAGTGCGGAATATAGCCGGCTATTCTTAGTAGCGAGAAGGAGCAGGTAGAGAAGAAGTGTTGCAGTATGAAGAGGGATTCTCGGACGGTTGAAGGCGACGTGAATCGTTTCGGGGCTAGATTGAGCGGTGAGGAAAGGACTAGTGTTCGATTCAATCCAAGGGCGCGGAGGCGAAGAAACCCACAGAGCGTATGTTGCCATGATGATATCGCCACCCTCCGCTCATCCTATCAAGCCTATGTATTAGTCGTCTGCCCTCCCCTCCCCTCTAACCTTCCCTTCCCAAGGGAGGCAGTGGCGCGGGTGCGAGAGAGAGAGAGAGAGAGGAGGCATTCTTCGCTGTTTTTCTCGTACGAAAATGTGTTGTTTCTCTGTTTCCCCCCCCCCCCCCCCCCCCCCCCCCCCCCCCCCCCCTTTCCGGTAGTTGTTGTTTGAGGTAGTCATCCATCTGACAGTGTATACTGGTTGTTTCCTTGTCACCGGAACGACCGTATTATGATTTGTTTGTCAGCGAGTGTCTGCAACTGCCACTGAGTCAGCCAGTTGCAGGGCTGTTGACGCCTCAGTTTTTTTTTATCCCCCTCCTTTACTTCTTTTCCCTCCTTGTCCTTCATAGTATAGCTTGTGTGGTTGTTCTTTGTTGTTTTCAACTTTTCACTTGTTTGTTCACATCAATTGCTTGCCAATTGTTTATTTTGCCTTGAGATCAGCTACAACATTGCTACACTGAAAGATGACAAACGCATCGGTGTGAGTGAACGCTTTGCTGCGTTTCCTTCTTCTTCTTCTTCTTCTTCTTCTTCTTCTTCTTCTTCTTCTTTTTCTTCTTCTTCTTCTTCTTCTTCTTCTTCTTCCTTTTTCTTCGTGACGGATCGTGAACTTCAAGACACTCGCTGGCAGACTCAGTGGCAGAGACACTTGCAGACGATGAATCGTCGATGATGACCTTAGATTTCTTCGTGACGTGTGGCGCTGGATGGGCGTTGAAGTTTTGGTGAGGGCCGGCAAAACAAGGTGATCGAAGGCGGGGGAGTGTGCAAAGGGATGCGTATAGCGAAGGGTTCACAGCGCGCCCTCAAACAAGAAAGAGGCGCGCTGGAGGCAGGGCAAGGGCTGGCATAGATGGTTTTTTTTTTTTTTTTTGTGGACAGCGTTTTGCGAGGAAAAAAAAGAAGAAAAAAAGAGGGAACATATTTTATTATTTTTCTAAACTACCTACCTGGGTAGCACCCCGTACGCGTACGTATTCCGGCGTACGCGTACGAACCCAAAATCGCGCGTACGCGTACGTAAAAAAAAAAAAATAAATAAAAAAAAATCCAAAAACTCTGAAAACAAATTATGTTGTGCAGAATAATGATACAAACAACATTTGCCTGGGAGTCGTACCCGAATTCCAAACCAATCTCGATTTCAAAATAAAAAACCTTAACAAATTTAGAAAATATTTTTAAATAGTTTTTTAATTATTATGATAATATTACCTTTTTTTTAGTTTTTAATTTCTTACTCAAGTTTGGTTGGGAATTCGGGGATGACTCCCAGGGAAAAAGTTGTTTGTATCATGTTTCTGCATAACATATATTTGTTATAGAAGTTTGTTTTTATTTTTGTATGTTTTTTTCCTAGTTTTTTTAAAATTATTTCAATTTATTTATTTTTTGTGTCGTAGTCAGCGACTACGACGCGAGTTTGGTGAGGGAGGCGGAGGTTTACATCTTGTCGCAGACAGGGTTCGATGTGGCGAGCCCCGAGTACAAGACCGCATGTGCGCAGTTGCGCGACTTTTACACGCGGAGGGGGACCATTGCGTGGGGGGGAGGGACGGAGACAGAGAGGCACAGAGGTGCACCGACGATGTGAAGACGTATGAGGTTGGTGTTGGTGGTCAAAGTGGGGACAGTGCGCCCGGCAGTTGCAGGGCATCGCTCTTCGTGTCATGTACATGTGGACGTGCTCCTCTCCTGCGGAGAGGAATTGGGCCGTCCACGAGGTTGTACAAACGAAGAAGCGTAACCGACTTGAGTTTGAGAAGGTTGCGAAGTTGGTTGAGATCCCAGCCAACGTTTGCCTTCTCTCTCATCAGCGGGCAGGCCGCGGGTTTGCGCTGCCGTGGACTCTAGATAAGTCCTTGTTGGACGTGGAGGCTGGCATTGGGACTCACCCCTCGTGGAAGGGGATGGATGATAGGAGGACGCAGGAGGAGTTAGAGTGTCAGAGCCGTTCGTGGCAGCGAGACCCGTGTGGGTCGAGAGCTCCTCCGGGTGAGGTTGCAGTGTTTTCGGGACTCGAGCTGCCACATTGCGCCCGTACGGTCGTACCCTAGAGATGACGACAGCGATTACGAGGGTCGGGAGCAGGAGGACGAGCGGGCGGGCCCCACTGCTGCGACTACTGCCGCACAAGAGGTTGATGAGTGGAGCGACCCGAAGGACGTCCGTAGACGGAGTGGCGGGGATGACTTTTTCAGTGGAGTTGATTTGGAGGGCGAGGTGGGTTTAGCCTTTTAGGGGGTCGTTATGGGAGCCCTGTTGAGCAACAGAGGCCTGTGTCACCTGTCCTACGGTCTACCGAGCGAGAGGGAGTGCATGGGTCTGCACCTTCGAGGGGGGCAGAGTCGGGTTGTGGTGGCCCTGTCCTTGGCCAGCAACTGCATAGATTGGTGAAGGGCCCTAGACAGCGATTAGAGAAGAGATTAGCGGGCGGTCCTTCACCGGTCCAGGGGGACGAGAGAGATAGAGAGGGGTCAACTGGTGGAGATGGTGGTGCGTTGGCGGCAGGCGGAGGCAGTGCTGAGGTTGCTGCGGCGGTTGGCGGGAACGCGCTTGGGGATTTTGTTGAGGAGGGGATGCCGGCGGGTGGCGGAGGAGGTTTCAATGAGTTCAATGACTTGGGTATGCCCCATGGAAAGAGCGAGTCTCGGGGGGACATCAGTGTCGGCATGCAGGCCGTATTGGGACAGATCAGCGCCCTGCGCCCATAGTGTTTCTCCCCTGCCATGCGCGAAGAGTTGATGTCGTCACGGACCTCACACCCCCTGGAGAGACATCTGGAGAGAGGCTGGATAGGCTTGATAGTCGTCGAGCTTGCCTCATGGCACGAGGGGACCCCAGGACGTAGGAGTTGGCCCGTGTTGCGTTTGAGGAGCGAGAAAGACAGTTGGGGACATTCACGCCGGCCTCCGTTGACGTAGAGACAATGGTCCACATGTATCCTCCTACAGGGGATCGTGATGGGACGCAGGGGGAGGCAACTTTAGCCGATGCGTCGAGGATGGGAGGTGATGTTGAGCAGGGGTCGCACGAGACCGGGTTCGCACCCCAGAGGACTCACGTGCGGTGCCTGACCAGCCTCCTCACGACGAGCAGAGGCCCAAGGACACTTTGCATGAGGGTGCGGGCGTGCCTCTGGCCACGGGTTTGGTTGCGGGTGCCTTGCACATTTCCCCGGGTCTTGAGGAGATACAGATGGGGCAGTCAGTGGGCGTTGATGATGTTCGACCATCTGCACAGGCAGAGAGGATAGCACCGACCACGGGGGTGGAGGATGACGTCGCGGGGGACGTTCATGTTATTGGGGTGGAGGCGCCAGTTCAGGCTGATCCGATGCACACGTTTGGGGGGCGAGATGGTGCACACGTCGATAGCAAGCTTATACCCAGAGAGGATGTGAGAGACGGGCATGACGGAGACAGACAGGAGACACCACATACTTTGGTGGTTCGCATGGCTGTAGGGCTGGTGGTGCCACATCAGGCACCGTTTCTGGTGGATCCTGGGCGTCGTGCCAATGGCGGTGGCCCGGTCGCGGAGCGACGAGTAGGCAAGGGCACGTGCGCACCTCCGTTCCCTACTTTTGCGCCGTCACGGGAGAGGCCGCAGATTAGGTATGTGGCCACGCCTCATGGCAGCCTCCCATTTGGATGTATGACTGCTGAGGAGTTGGAGGCGCACGGCGGGATGGATTTGACCGAGGCCAACAGGCGGTGCTTCAGGAGGCCTCCGCAGGCGGGGCGTCTGCCTCACGTGCAAGACTTGGCCCTAGCTTACCTTCAGGAGGTTCTGTCGTGGCACCCTCTCACAGCACAGCAGGGCCATCCTCACTAGCGAGCGTAGTTGCGGAAGAGAGCGGCAGTCTCACCCCGAGGTCGGCTGCCCGTAGACGGAGAGACGCTACCGACCATGCGCGGGTGTCAGAGGACAGCATGTTGTTCGGTCGCATTGATCGACCGTGGAGTGAGACAAGACGGGTGGCGACGACGAGTGCCGCTCGGCAGCCAGGTTTGAGAGAGGTTTCCACGACCGGGAGTCGTCATGATGTTGTGACGTCGGGTTCGGCAATAGAGGCGGGGATAGTGGTGGCATGCCTGGCAGACGTGAGCGCGCAGGCGATGCCGCGGCGGGCGGAGCAGATCCGCCGTTGAGGTACGGCTTGTGAGAGGCATCTATTATTTTACAGGAGCCAGAGGTTGTTACACGAGCGAGGCAGGCTCGACACGTGCCCTTAGATCGACGCCAGGAGTGGGAGACTTCAGGGGCAGACGGTCTTCCCATGTGTCGCGATTCCCCCCGACATGTTGATCTGGCAGTCGCAGGTATACCCGGAACAGTCAGAGGCAGGAGAGTTATTATGGACGATGACCTCGACGAGCCTCCCGAGCCTTCCACTGCCGGACGCGGCGGGTAGCGGTATAGAGGTCGAACACGTGGCACTGGTCGCTCACACGGACATGGTTCTCATCGGTCCAGGCGGGATTCGCATGCAAATGACGATCGTTGATGGTCTACGCACTTGCGTTTACACGGCCCGGTCTCAGTGCAGTTTACTTTTTTGTCGTCCATGACAGACGTACTGTTTTGTGATCTTGTGTTATACTTTACTTTTTATTCGGTACTTTTTGCGCAGTTCAGACATGGTTTCGTTCGACACTTCGGAGATTATTTCTTTTTAGTCTATTTTTTTGTCTACTTTTCAGCGGGTACTTTTTAGACTTCATTTTAGTCGGTGTTTTTTTGGATGTTGTGGCGGGTCGTCGGCCCTATATGTCAAATGTATTTTGCTATTATCCATACTACGTTGGTTTGCGTTTTGCTTCGAGTATATCTTGTTGTTTGCAATGTTTGTGTTTCCAGACGATGGGTGTTGGATGTGCGTATATAAGAACAGTGTGTGAACTTGCATCTGTCCACATGAACGGAATGACAAGTACATATATGTGTGCATGGACAATTTCCTGTTCTCACACAAATCCCATTTCGCATTGTATGAGCACCACTAAAACCTGGCTTGTGGGGCGCGGGCGGCCGTGGGTGGTTTGGGCTTGGTTCGATTTCAACCCGCACCAAACCCAAATCCCTCGAACGCGTCAACACCCCACAAAAGCCAAACCCTCCCCATCGCGCTCTCCCCCAAAATCTGGATCAGTTTTTTTTTTCCTTTTCTTTTTTTTTCTTTTTTTTCTTCTTTTTTCTAGCAACGGTGTTCGGCCAATTGGGCGTGGAGGCGACGGGGTGCGGGTGGGTGGGGGGCTGTTCAATGGAGGGTGTGTTGTAGGGTGGTGTGGTCGTGTTGTAGGCGGGCCGACGAGGTGCGGGCGCTGGGGCGCCAGGGTGTTGGGGCGTTCGGGCTCCGGGGTGTGGGCGCTGGGCCGCCTGGGCGCTGGTGCGCCGGGGTGTGGGGCGGTGGGGCGGTTGGGCGGTGGGGCGCAGGGGCGCCAGGGTGTGGGGTGGTGGGGCGCTGGGGCGCTGCAACAGAAAAATTCCCACGAGAAATAAAAGTTGAAAAAACATTCCATAGAAAAAAATCATTCGTATTTATAAATTATCATTCCAATGTTCGTCCAATTCTCAAATTTTCAGTTTCATTTAACAAGTTCCCATCTAAATATGAGTTTTCCCTTCCAACAACATCTATTTGTTCAAGATGGAATGAAAGTCTGGACGAGTTTATGAAATGTTTTGATAAATTTTCATTCCACTACAACAAATATCTTCTAATTTAGATTGGGCATTGGTGTGTGGGCGCTGGGGCGCTGGGGCGCCTGGGTGTGGGCGCCGGTGTGTGGGTGCCGGTGTGTGGGCGCTGGGGCGTCGGTGTGTGGGCGCTGGGACACCTGGTTGTGGGCGCTGGGGTGCTGGGGCGCTGGGGCGTCGGTGTGTGGGCTCTGGGGCGCTGGGGCGTCGGGGCGCCTGGGTGTGGGGCGCTGGGGCGCCGGTGTGTGGGCGCTGGGGCGTTGGGGCGTCGGGGCGCCTGGGTGTGGGGCGCTGGGGCGCCGGGGTGTGGCCGGTGGTGGCCGTTTTTTATTTTTTTCGTATCTGAGAACGCACTCCACCACCCCGTGGCCCCTGGCGCGCGCGCGAACGAACAGGGGTCACATTCACAAAAAATGCACCACGCCGCGCGTAGCGCGTTTGAACGCCAATGAACGCGGCCCCGGGCCATGTGAACGCGCGCGTTTGAACGAGCGTTCGGCGTGTTCAAACGGTTGCACAGTGCTCTTATCAGCGCCCCTAGCATCATCCCGGGTTGTTGTTAAAAAGAAAAAACAAAAAAAAGAGATAATGTCTGTTACCAGCTTTGTGCTTGAAGTGCCCGACACCTGATCAAGCTCTGCAAGAGGAGATTGCAGCTCAGTTACAAGGCCTCTCCAAAATCATTATGACGTGTTCATTGTTCCCAAAAAAAAAGAAAAAAAACAGCACCCCCGCAGCCGTCGCCTCGGCAACATAAGATTGCAGAAAGCTGGAGGCCTGACTGTCCAGGGACAAGGCATGATGTCTTTTCTGAGCCGTCGTTTTTTTTTTTAATGAAACAATGGCGGACACGGCATGTTTGGAGTTCCTGAAGGCACGAAAAACAGGCCTCGGTGACTGTGTCACCTGAGTTCGAACAGGCGTTTGTAACTCAGGCCGGCAGTGTTGCCAGGGCGGAGGTTTCATTAAGTCGGTTGTGTTTTTTTTTTTTTTTTTTTCGCTCGGTCGCGCCGCGC
>BFEA01001030.1:207536-223670 GCA_003427395.1 Chara braunii
AGAGAGAGAGAGAGAGAGAGAGAGAGAGAGAGAGAGAGAGAGAGAGAGAGAGAGAGAGAGAGAGAGAGTAAAATTCATACAAATTAGGAAGGAGGATAAGAAAATGCAAATTTAAAGAGGAGGTAAATGAATACAAATTGGGACCTACTACACCTCATTCTATTCCAGGCTGCCTGAGAGAGTGATACAGCAGGCAGTGAAAAGCTTTCAAGTTCTTAAAGTTTGGGAGGATAATTAGCGGAAAGCGACCCCGTGGAAACCTTTTGGTTTCGGGAGCCCTAAAAAATCCAGGCCAGTACTATGCACCTGGGGAAAACAATCCGGGGGTATATTTTTCATTCCATGTTGGTCCGCCCGTAGGGCCCAGGGAAAACCACCTCAGATAGCGCCCGAAGCAGGATGAAAATACCCCGGATCGGTTACTCTGGGCGCATACGCCACATAGTACCGGCCCGGAATTTTTCGGGCTCCCAAAACCAAAACGGTTTCTGTTTCAGGGGGGGAGGGGGAGGGGAGAGAGGAGAGGAAAAAAAAAAAACGGTTTCTGTTTCAGTGTGACAGTGGGCGCTTTCCACCAATCACCCCTTAAAGTTTTGCCAATAGTGGTGGCATGGCGGTTACCATGTCCTCCAGACTGAGTACCTTCTTTCGGAGATTAAAGAGTAAGAGAACCATCGTAACCCCGGACCCGGACACCGGACACTTCCCGACTGTCTTCCGGACCATTGTCTGGACCGGTCCGGACTGTCCGGTGATCCAGACATCACCGGACACCAGACAGTCCGGACCGGTCCCGGGGTGCAAAAATGTCCAGAAAAAAAAAAAAAAAAAAAAAAAAAGGGGGGGGGGGGGTGTGTTGGCAGGCACTTACCTGCTTTGCACTCTGCAGTTCAGACTGCAGATCACGTGTCTGCAGCAAATCAACAAGCACATTTAACTAGAAGCAGACATGCAGAGTTGCAAACAGTGCAAAGCAGGCACAATACTAAAGGAACAGAGAGGAATTGTTTTTTGAAAAAAGTATGATTAACTTTGAACTCTGAACTTTGGATTTTGTAATTTAAGTTCATAACTTCATATATAACTTAAAAGTTCAAACTTCGCAGTTCACTTCAGAACGTCAGAGTCCTTAGTTCATAACTTCATATATAATTCGAAAGTTCGAACTTTGCAGTTCAATTCAGAACCTCAGAGTCTTCAGAATGCAGCACTGTCATTGCTCTCTCTCTCTCTCTCTCTCTCTCTCTCTCTCTCACACACACACACACACACACACACACACACACACACACACACACACACACACACACACACACACACACACGTGCGGCCCCCAGCCCACACCCCCGCGCCAAAAACGCATCAAACGCTTTTACCCGCGTTCAAAAACTGAACGCGCGTTCACCGCGCTCAAAAACTGAACGCGAAGCGCGCGTTCAATGAACACGCGGCCTCCATCCGGACATAAGGACCGGACACCGGACAGTCTGGAACCTGGTCCGGACGACGGTTACCATGAAGAGAACGGAGAGAAGAAACACCTGTCCGTCCGTTCAGGTGCGCGACGTGTTCTCTAAGGCTTCGTGTTCTTTTGATCTCAGGCCTGTCATTCATCTTTCATCATCCCATGGCCGGCCCAGCTGCGCTCTAAAGTGGAGAGGGCTCCGGCGACGGTAGGGGTCAGGGAACTCCGAGGACCAAAGGATCATGGCGAAGGGGACTAAATCTGTCCACTTATTAAAATGCAGTCTGTCATCTCTCTCTTTAACCAGCCTATTCCGTGCCCTTCTCCCCTCTAACAGGCATTTAGTTAAAATTGATATTTTTTTCCCTATTTGCATGAACTTCAAGTTGGGTGTCCGAAAAAAAAAAAGTACTTTTTAGAAAGTTAGAAACTGTTTTTGTCCCCACCACGTCCGATCATCTGAGCTTACCTCGATTTCTTTACATCTATTTTGGATCCTCAGAGCTATTTTGACGGTACTTTATTCCTTTAAAAAAATATTAAAAAATTATTTACATCTTTTTTGGATCCTCGGATTTTTTTTTATTTTTTTTTCGGGAATCCTCGGATCTATTTTGACGGTAGTTCATTCCTTATAAAAAAAAAAAAAAAAAAAAAAAAGATTGACTGTAGTTTACACTGAGTGAGACATCAGATGGTCAGAGGTCTGACGCCATGGGGACAGAAAAAATGCTCAAAATTACAATTTTTTTTTTTTTTTTTTACCCAAAAGAAATGACTTTATTATGAAAAAGGGGGGCCGGGAATCCCTCCACAAAAGCAACCCGGGACAAAATACTGGGACCCATACCCAGCTTGGCAGCAGGTGGTGGGCCAGAGAGTGTCCAGCGACAGAAATGGCCAAAGCAAGACCGCTGCCCTGACAGAGAGGACCCACCCCTGTAACCAAAATGACGCCACAAGGCCTTAAAAGCCACACAATCCAAAAAGACCAAAGGAAGACGCTACCACAACCCTCTACCTAAACTCTACAATACCATTTTCTAAGCACTCATGACCACCTAAATCGGTGGCTAGGGACTAAACAAGACCCATTCAACTACGTGGCGTGCCGCTCCCTCCACTCCTCTCCAGTCCTTCTGCCGGCCTCCTGTGGCTAATTTAACGACCGAGCCATCCAGGTTGCAACAAATACCTATGAAAAAGAAAACCACAACATAAAAGAATCACAAACCACAAAACCACAAGAACCACAGAACTCAAAGCAATAACCAAGGATCAAGCTGTAGTCTGCACTCGCCTTCAACAGCTGCCAATGAATTACCCAGACACCACGTAGACTTAAACCATTGGAGGCCTTGGACTGAGGATTTGGAATTAGACACTCTTCTTCTCCAGTCGGCTTGAATGGACCGACGCATTGACTGGGAGGCCGAGCATCTAATCTGTTTATTTGTCCATTCTTAAACACCCGATCATTTCTGCAGGCCCAGATTACTGAGAAGATAGTGGCCCGAAACACCTGTGCTACGTAGCCCCCGCCTGAATCCTTATCACAGTTCTCTGGAATTCCTCCCAACAAAGCCCATTCCTTATTCCATGTAAAGACAGAGCCTGAAACACGGTTCCAGTGGGCGGCCCACCATTCCCAAATTTTTGCGGAAGCCGGGCAGTCCCACCACAAGTGAATAGTAGACTCAAAAGCCCAATTGCATCTGCTACATTCCAGATCCACTGTGAGACCCGAAGGCGTTGCAACCATGGACACTGGCCATAGCAGAGAAGCCTGTCGTTGACACGGAATAAGTTTAAGCTGTTCCCAACATGAACACAGAGCAGAGTCCAAACGAATAAGATCTGTCTCATGATCCAATTCCAACACCTGCATCCAACGGGTCCTGGCCGTAACCAAAGGACATCTCAACGGTTTCAGTAGAGAGTAACCTATCTTCAGCGAGTATTCGGAAAGGATGGGGTGCAGCCCTGCATGCCCAGATACCATCCATTCCCAAAGATAAGGATCCAGCTTCAACTGAAGAATAGATTGATCTGAACCAAAGATCTTATATTCAGGTTCCGCCTCCCCCACCGCTGTCAGCAGAACTCGTACCTGATGGAGGGGGATGCCCAGTTGGGGCTGAGGATTGTCATCCTCCTTAATCAACACTGGAGAGGGGAGAGTCGAGTAAGCCTGAAATGTCCGTTTACCATCTGGGCCATGATCAATGAGGCGCCAGACAGAGGATGAGGTCGATTCTGATGTGTACCAAGTGCTAGGCGGATCGAGCGATACAGAAAAGAGAAGATCTTTCAATTCCTGGGGAATAGAGGCTATAATTGCTTCTTTCTTCAGTGTCAGGTGTCTGACCTGACCCAGAACTGTTCTAAGAGCCCCCTCTTGTTTCCAGTTACCGGTGCAGTCATCCCAAATATCTTCAATTCTCAGCACACCTCTTTCGATCCATGAACGGCCGAAGCTACCCAGAGAGGAATCAGCAACAAACAGTCTGCCATTAGGGATGGATATTCTCGGGTTCTCAAATAGTGGCTGCAATAGCACTTCAGACTTGGTTACTGGCTCTTTCCACCTATTTGGGAGGACTTTCTTCCAGGCCCTAACAATTGCCTGCAAAAACGGGGAATTGATCCTCCTATTTAGAAAGGACCTGAGCATAAGACACAACCAAACATCCCTAGGCCTAGCAAGATTCCATTCTTGCGCCAAGATTTGTTCTGCTAAACTTATCCAGTGCTGGGAAGATTGGGAGAGTTTGGCTTTGATAACCCATGCCGATAGCATGGACTCATTCTGTCTCTGAGGGTCCAATAGACCCAAGCCTCCCTCCTGCCTAGAACTGCAGATCAACTCCCATGCCACTTTCGAAATAAAGGACTCCCCTTCCTCTGCGTATGGCTTCCATATGAATCGAGCACATCTAAAACGCACCGTAGAGCAGAGGACCCGACCAAAGCCACAAACGTTTCCTACATACCATAAGAGGGCAAGGAGAGCACTGTTGATCACCATAGCCCTCCCAAACAGCGACAGATGAGGGGCATGACCCCAGGAGGAAAGACGCTGAACAGATTTTTGAAGAAGGATATCCTCTTGATCCGCTGCCGCTGATACCAGAGCAATTTGAACCCCCAAGAAACGCTCAGAAAAGTCCTCGTTTATGCGTTTCATTCCCCATTGAACGGCCAATGAGAAACAAGCGGGAAGAAGAAAGACGGATTTATGCCAATTAATCGCTGCTTCCGAAAGGGACGAGTACTCATCCAGGCAGAGCTTCAACGCATTTAGAGACTGAGGCGTATTCTGCGAGATGGCGAATAAATCATCGGCCAGTGCCTTTACCTTCAGTTGAGTGGTGTCTGTTGGTATGCCTCTGATAGAAGGGTCTGCCCGAATGTTATTGAGCACATTTTCCATCTGAATAGCAAAGAAAAGGGGAGCGAGGGGGCAGCCCTGACGTAGCGAGCGAGTTAGCGAAAATTCCTCCGAAAGACGACCATTAATCATTACTGCGGCAGTGGAGGCGGTATAAAGGGCTACGACCCATTTGCAGAAGTTCTGTCCAAAAGTCGTAACATTCAACGTAGTCAAGACATATGACCAATTAACACGGTCGTAAGCCTTTTCCAGATCCAATAACAGAACCGCGATATCCAACTGTCCGTTCTGAATGACCTCCAAGCTTTCAATAGCAGTGACAATATTGTCAAAAATAGACCGGCCCTGAATGAAGGCCGCTTGGTCTGAATGCACCGAATCCGGTAGATAACGGCCCAGACGTCTAGCCAAGAGAGCCAATCCGGTAGAATCCGGCAGTTACAATTTTTCTTTCCTTCCAGACAGCCAATTTCGTGAGAATTGAAAAGCAAAAGTCAATAATTTTATCTAAATGCTTGTTCTCTGTTCTCCCTCTCCCAGGTCCCCCTCCCCCTCCCCCTTCCCCCTCCAAGGAGACGGTAGCCATCCAGCCACCCCGTTCCCCTTCCAGCCAGTTTGACAAGACAATGAAGACACTCGGAAATGTGCCAACGGATATCAGCTAGGTTACGACGCTGATTGCGTGAATCCGATCCCGGTTGGCGTCCATTTCAGAATCTGTCCATCTTGTCGGACGCTCCATGTACTTGCTGCTTTATAATATGTTCTGTATCCTCCTTCCGTTCTATCTCCGGCTGGACATCCTCAGGCTGTACATCCTTCATGATCTCGTGTGTACACACCAGTTCCAGCAGACAGTCCATAGGATTGCCCTCCGCCGTCCTTGCCAACAAGAATAGATTGGTCGCAAACTTCAAGGCGTTTGCTTGCGGTTTAGGGCCATTGTCACGTCTGGATCGCCCTCGAGGCCCACGGCACGGCGGCGAGTCGCCGCCAAACTCACCTCCCATTTGTTAATGTTCTTCTCACTTTTGTGAAGATTTTTGAAAATTGAAACCACCACTGGCAGGAGGGCCTGCAACCGATCTCCAGGCCCAGGGCTTTCCTATAGATCGGTCGCAAGCCCTCGCCAGTGCGGCACGAGTTAGGCTAGAAACGGAACAAAGGCGGCTGATGAAATTTATCACCGGCGGCCCAACGGCAGGCCGGCTTGGGAAGAATGTGGTACCGGATGTATTCCCAATAACAACGATTTCGTCAAAACGGACATTTTAATATTTTATATTTTTTGAACGAAATTGAAACCCAGGTATTTAATTCTGGAAATGTCACCATTTTAGCTTCTTAGGGCCCCCCTTGGATGTACCTGTGGATGTACCTGAACTTCAGTTGAGTCCAAATGAACTCTCATGAGATAATTTAACAGTGATATTTTTTGGGCCAAATATTAAAAAGGTTTCAATTTCGTTCAAAAAATATTTATTAAAATGTCCGTTCTGACGAAATCGCTGTTCAGTTGGGGCTATCAACCTGAAATGTACTAGTGGTGGTTTCACGAAACAAAAACGAAAAAAAAAAAAAAAAAAGCCTCTCATATTATTGTACCTAATAAGATAGCACCACAGCCTTTTGCCAACGGTTACATATTAAGAACCATGATCGAGGATATACTCACAGTAGGAGTTTTGTCCATTGAATCCGGCCTTGATAGCAGTCAGGTGCATCATGGAAAGTCCGAATTTGTCCACACCACCTTCTGGTAATGCAATTCTTTTTTTTCTCTCTCTCTCTTTTTTTTTTTTTTTTTTTTNNTTTTTTTTTTTTTTTTTTTTTTTTTTTTGGTTCCCATGGAGGGAAGGTGTCGAAATGATTTGAGAGAAGAGCTGCCAAAAAAAAGGACAACAACGGGGGGGAAAAAAATAAAAAAATGATTAAGCGTCGTAACTGTCTCAGTGTCTTGCATCAAAATTTTCTAAAGATTCATTATTTTATTTAATTACTATTAGGATTTACTATTTCAGAGAATACCGTACATCTTTGCGTGTCACATCGCACATCGCACATCGTGCAGTCATCAGCATTCTGCGTCAGAATCTCTCTTCTCAAATCATGATGTCCCTCATCCGTTCCCCCCCCCCCCCCCCCCCCCCCCCCCAATCTTCTTCTTAGCATCTAAGAACATACCTATCCTGAAGATCCAGCGTTTCAAAAGCTTCGCACGCCGCTTCAAGGTCGCGTTTTTTGTTTTCAAAGTCGTTCGCCGATGCCCGCCCGCTACTCGACCCCGATAGCCATCCTTCAACATCCGACAGTTTTCGACGAATCACACTGCTATCGTTGGGGAGCAGGCGGTGCGCCGTGCTCCCCATCTTTGCCTTGACTTCAGTAAGATACTGCTGCAGGCGGTGCTTGGCCGCCTCCTTCTCAAGGGCAGCTCGGTCGTCGGCCACAAACTTGCGCTCAAAAGTAATCATCTGCTCGATCTCGCCACGTGTCAATCTACCCTTGTCCATTGTGAAGTTGGCGGAGCTGGTTCGTCCCGACACAGTGTTCGTCGCGGTTGCGTGGAGAATACCGTCAGAATCTATGGAGTAAACGAGACGAGCTTTGGCCTGTCCTTTGGGTGCGGGTTCGAATCTGTCCAGAGTGAACTCGCCGAGAATATGATTATCCTTGCAAAGAGGACTCTCGCCTTCATAGACGGTAAACGCCATTGCCGTCTGGTTATCGCGAATGGTAACCCGGATGTCTTCCCCGGTCGCAGGGATGGGGGTGTTCTTCGGAATAAGGACGGACATTTTCCACGTTTCGGGTCCTCCTCCTGTCCACGTGTTCACACCTAAGGTCAAAGGCGTGACTTCCTGGAGGACCAGGTCTTGAAGATCGGAGTCAATACACCGCTTTGTCATAATGGCCGCCTGCACTGCTGCACCGTACGCAACCGCCTCGTCTGCATGAATGGATGACAACGGCCTTCTCCCGCCAAAAAAGTCGGTCAGCATGTCCGATATCTTCGGCATTCTCGTGGACCCGCCAACCAAAATTACGCAGGAAATCTGTTCTCGACCCAGCTTTGACAGCTCGATCGCTTCCTTGACCAGAGTCATACACCTCGCGAACAAATCGCTACAGATGTTCTCGAAAAGTGCCCTCGTTACAGTCACATCATTGTTCGGCGGCACTTCAATTTCAGCAGAGTGCTGTGTTGAGAGCGTGTGTTTGGCGGTCGCACACTTCTCCCTCAATTTTGTCAGCCTCCTCTGAGCGACCGTCCCCTCTCCTGCCACTCCTGGCACCAGCCTTAGAACGTGCTCCTGCAGCCGAATATCGAAGTCCACCCCGCCCAAGTGGCTGTCGCCCGTCAAAGCTATCACCTTTGACTTTCCGCGACCGACCTCCATGATCGCGACGTCGAGCGTCCCGCCGCCGAGATCGAACACCATCACCGTCTTCGTCCTCTCTCTGTCGAAGGCAATCAATCGCTCGCGATGAACGGTGTACCCCAAAGCAGCCGCCGTAGGCTCATTAGCGATGCCCAGCACCTTGAGCCCAGCGATTTCCCCGGCATCCTTCGTGGCTTGTCTCTGCGCATCGTTGAAGTACGCCGGCACAGTTATGACAGCTTCGTTGACCTCCGCGTCCAAGAAGGCTTCCGCTTGCCGCTTCAACTCGCCCAACAACATGGCCGAGATCTCTTCCGGCGTGAAATCTTTCTCCAAGGATCGGCTTCGGATCTGAACCCTCGCCTCTCCATGTGGCCCTTTCACAATCGGGAAAGGCCATAATCGTATGTCATTTTGGACGGTCTTGTCATCAAACTTCCGTCCGATCAGCCTCTTCGCCTCAAAAACCGTGTTCTTGCAATTTCTCGCTGCTTGATTCTTCGCCGCCTGTCCGATATATCGACCGCCTTCTTCGCTATCCGAAAACGCAACAACTGAAGGAGTCAACCTATCCCCATTTGAATTAGGTATAATCTCCACCTGCCCGTTTCTCCACACCCCCACAACGCAGTTGGAAGTGCCCAGGTCAATCCCAATGGCAGGCGCAATCCGCGCCGTCGCCATCCCCCCCGCCATTGCTCGTGCCTCTTCTCCTCCTCACCTTTCCTGCAAAAAAAGAAGCAAAGAGACAAAAAAATTATCAGATACAGACACAGTTACACGAGGACACAATTAAGATAAGGAAAAAAAAAAAAAAAAGAGGACACATTGAAATAAGCACAAGCAGGTAATTTAGCACAGACGGCCATATCGAGGAGGGGGGAAAACAGTGTGTAGTTTCTTCTCTCTTTTTCTTTCTTTTTTTTTTTTTCCTCAACTGGACATTGACACCTGCCTTGCCGTTCAGCTCCTCTGCTCCTCAGGTGAAAGAAAAAGAGACTTCAACTTTTCTTTTCCCGTAAAAAAAAAAAGAGGAATTATGACGAAAACATATGAGCTAAAACTATTTCAGGTACAAACTTCAGACCCCCGACGGCGGTAAAATTAATTTATAGTAATTTTATACATTAATTTATACATTCATTTATACATTCATTTATACATTAATTAAATTTAATTTGTACATTAATTTATACATTAATTTATGAGTTCCATCCAGTTGGCATCCACTGACGGAGAGTCGAAATCAATGATGGACTCAAAAATGAGTTTGAAATTGAAATGGAAATTGATAGAGTGGAAAGTGATGGGCTGCTAGCAGCCTAGCACCATTGACGAAATTCAAATCGGCACGTTGAAGTTGACGGAGCACCATTGACAGAGTTGAAATCGATGGAGTTGATGGATTTGAAAGTGATGGGGTTGGTAAAGCAGGGCACAAATGGAGACCAGTCCTCAAGAAGACAGTCACTGCGTTTTGAACCTCTCCCCCCCTTAATGAACTGGAGAGGAGGCCCGCAGGGGGCCCTTCATAAGGACGACATGCGTGAATCCCAAAAAAAAAAAAAAAAAAAAAAAAATAACAGAGAAAAGAAGAGTTCACTCAGTGCAGACATACCTCAAGAGCCGCAAAGCAGAGATCCGAGTGCACGTTCAGGATTGCACTAGCATCGCCTTTCTCCACAATGATCCCATCCTGCCATGACAAACCCCAATACAGAAAACACAATCATATGATGTAAAACAAATGTGAGGCTTTACTCTCGTGGAGACGTAACATGCTACTACTACAAAATAAGACTGGAGTGCGCGTACGCAATCCAGCATCTCCCTTCTTCCTCGTCCACTCAGACAGAAAACCAAACTAAAAAAAAAGAGAGCTATAAGTCAATGATAGGCAGCACAAGATCTTATTAAGGCATACTCACACTTGTACGCCCTGGAATGCATCTGGCTTTAGCTGTGCGCACGTATGGACTTATTAAGGCACACTTCAAGCCTGGATGAGAAGATGTGCTTCAGCCAGAAGCAGCATGTCAAAGACGATGGACATTGTCGAATTGTCCGAGACAGGCATGGTCACGCTAAATAGTAAATAAAACCCTCACCAACGGGCTTATAGCTCACTCAGACCAGAGTTCGAATCCCGATACAATCACATGACCTGAAGAAAATATACAAAAAAAAAAAAAAAAAAAAAAAAAAAAAAAAAAAAAAAAAAAAAACCAACAACAACAACAACAACAACAACACTGGCTCCATTGAATCCATTCTTATTCGTGGGGAAGAAAATACTTCTGAATCACCTGGGGCCGGTCAGTTCAATTATGATATCTCAAGGCGATCACACTTTAATAAGTTTAATTAAAAAAAAAAAAAAAAGAAACTCTCAGACTCACTGCTTAAGAAGGAAAGGGTGCTGAGTCTCTGCTGACCATGATGTCGGGGCGCAGTGTCCGAGGGGGGGGGGAGGGTGCGCGGAAAAAAAAAGGAAAAAGCCACGAAGGAAAGGGAAAAGACTTCAAAAGAGGCAAGGACAGAGAAAGAGGGAAAAGCACAGAAAGAGAACAAAGGAAGGAGAAGAAAAAGAGAACAGACCATGTGCAGTGACTTGCAGAGAGAGAACTATTCAACAAATAATGAACTTCAAGGATGAGGGGAGATAGGACGGGATGGACTTCATCCTTAGGCTAGCATAAAGAAGACCAGGTGCAAAGAATCAGAGCTTATGAGAATACACACCAAAAAAAATAATAAAAAAAATTACGAGCAGCAAGATCTCATCGAAGACCATGCATCAGTAGACCAAGCTGAAAAAAGACTTCACCAAGCCCAGAGCACACCAAAGCATGAACACACTGAGCAAGGAGTGTCATGACAATGAAATCCCTATTCACGGCTCCGCACAATAAACCCAACAACATAAAATTACCCCGAAGTTATGAAGTGACCGCCCACACAATCAAGTCTAGCCCATTAAATCTCTCCTCTCGCCATAACCCGCTGAAGAGGCCGATGACGTCCTCTGTGCTTTTCCGCCAGACTCCAGGTACTAAGAATCCCCCTGACTCCACAGTGTTCTTCCTCTCCCAATCTTCTCCCTGAGCTCCTCCTCAACAAGCTCTCCTGCACTGTGCTGCTTCCAGCTATGGGTAGTGCACATGCTAGCAGCCAACACAACACTGCTCCCTAGCCACATGAGAGCTGCCGCCTGATACTGCCTACAGCCCTACGGGTCTTCCTCCCTCGTCCTTCTTCCTTTTGTCTCTTCGGGAGGCCGGGGTCTGTGCCAGTACGCACTGCCGATCGGTCTGGATCCCCGCCCGAGTGCAATAAATCGCAGTTTCCCAGTTGGGCTGTCCACTAAGTGTTTGGCTTTGTAGTTTGTTGGGCTGTACACTAAGTGTTTGGCTTTGTAGTTTGTTTTCTTGTTTTGAGCCTTGTGGGACTTGATCCCGTGACCTGTAATTTGTATGTGCTTTGTTTGTAAAAGCTGTGTGCTATGAGACTCGATCCCTGAGTCTGTACTAGTAGTTTCTGTTTGGTAGCCTTAGGTGTACCAGTACGCACTGCCGATCGGTCTGGATCCCGGCCCAAGTGCAATATATCGCAGTTTCCCAGTTGGGCTGTACGCTAAGTGTTTGGCTTTGTAGTTTGTTTTCTTGTTTTGAGCCTTGCGGGACTTGATCCCGTGACCTGTAATTTGTATGCGTTTTGTTTGTTAGTTTTGAGTCCTATGGGACTTGATCCCTGAGTCTGTCACCAGTAGTCTCTGTTTGGTAGCCTTAGGCCAGTCGGCCTTTTCCGTTTGCCTTGTCSTRGTTCTAGGTCCCCYTTTCCCCCTGTTTCCATCKAGATACAGATGAGTCTTGGGTTGTTGCTTTTGGGAGTCCATGGTAGGTGTAGGCAGAGGGTAGAAGTAGCAGGCAGGAAATTTGGTTGGGGTCTTTTCACGTTTTCGTTGGCTGGGGAAACTCTGCCCGGCGTCCGTTGTYGGAGCGCTGCTGCTCTATTTTGGGCGAGGWCATCTTCTTCCTCGAAGCCCAGCCATAGCTGGGGGTTGGGAAATGAAGTTGAAGATCGCACTGCAGCTATTTCGCAGCTCTGCATGAGAGCTTCCACAGKACTGTGTTGTTGGGTTTGGGCRCTGCCTTTTTCCACTTGGCAGCCATATCTGCKGTTCCTCCTCATGAGGAACTYCRTCTTCTTCGAAGGGCTGGATCGGTTGTCTCCTTCTTCATCAGGACTTCCAGCCAGCGCTGCACTTCCGTGCGGGTGCTGAGCTGGCGCTGTTATCATTAGGGTTGCTGGTTCAGATTGGCATGTTGTGACAGCTGTGGGGTTACAGCTGCTACGGCAGCCATAGCCAGGGAGGGGTATGAGGTGGCGAGGAGGAAGAAGAAGACTCACCTGCATGCATACTTCGTTGAACTTTTGTTTCTGGTTGAATGCGGTTGTAGGCAACGCGGTTGTGATTCTTGGAATAAAGTACTCTGGATTGATTGGAGGAAGACGGGGACAATAAAGATTTGAAATTCATTTTTCAATTCTCGTGTTTGTTGAGCTTCCGCTGTGCATATCTCTCTTCGGTTTTGTGTGGATTTGCCTCCAGCGAGCCTGCATGCGTTTATGGGAATGTGCGAGTTCGTTGTGGATTGAGGTTCAATCGAGTACATCCAGTCAGGCAACACAGGCCTACCATGCAGTTATCTGGGAGGCCTGCATTGGGGCCCCCTTATAATTAAGGCCCCTTTTCTAGAATGTTAATCAGGGCCTCCATTGCGGCTGGCACGAGCATCCCCTTGCATTAAACAGCTTCTATCTATCTGTGGGAAGCATACCCTGCTGGGGACCGGGCTACTGCCAAGAGTCCCTTTCATCCAGCTTTCTTACACTCTCCTGACAATCCCCTTCTGTCTCAGCACTGTGTTGCTGACCAATGTGCTACTCCGGCTGTTTTTTTTTTTTTTGGCTCCTCGACAGAATGCAAGGAACATGAGGGAGAGCGATAGACAGAAAATTTAATCCAAATTGCAATATATCACGCTGTAGACCGTATAGTCCTATACCAAGCAGGAAGCACGATGCACCGAGATACAAGCCAAATAAGAGCAATAGTACAACGAACTCAAATGTCAATGTCGACACTCTCTCACCACACCAACATAGTATCCAATGTCGCTCTTCTCTATTGGCGCTCAGCACCCAGGCTATTCTACTCAGCAACTACTACTCTAGCCTACACCACGGTCATGCAACAGGAGGCAGTTCGAGCTGGAAACCCATGTACGATGTCGCCAATGCAGACTGCCAGCATACACCAGCCTGAGGTACGTGTCTCTCTCTCCTCTCCCATCGCCCCTTAACTTCCCTCAGTGTGCATCCCCGATACCCGAAGACCACCATCACCATCGCCAGCCTCTGCTGAGCAAGCCCGGCCATGGCTGCTCAGCGCCCGCTGCACCAACAGCGCCCAAGACCACAATGCGCTCGTGTGCACCTCTTCCAGCCCTTGGCCTACCAGCGGCCTCCAGCGCTCAAACCAGCAGCGCTGCCGCCACCAAACAGACGGCTCCAATGCCCTAGCTGGACAGCGCACTTTCCTATATGGAAAGTGCAGCCTTGCTTCTGGCTGCTTGCGCCTGGTGTGCACGTGCCCTGTAGCTTCAGGTTGGGCCAAAGTGTCTTCGTCCAGGCCCAATTCAGACAGTTGCCTGGGCCGGCAGCAATTAAGCTGCCCAACTGTGGTATAGGCGTATACTGCTGACGACACAACTGTGGTAAATGCCTGAGCGCCCATGCCACGATCACACAACTCCCATATTGGCAAATATCACACAACTGTTGTATAGGCCTAGTATACTGTTGACGACGCAACCAGAAAACTACAGCCGCTTCCACAAGAGCCTCAGTGTCTGCGAGGTGGCCCCAGTTGTGGTTACGGGCCTCGGCCTTTTACAGTTGGACACGCCCAGGCAGTCCATGAGGCTACAAATGTTCAATGCAATCTCATTGGCTCGTGGCAGGTGTGTGACGTCGATACTGCATTCTCATTGGGCCATGGCCTCTGAGAGACTTGTCGGGCTCTGGTTGCGTGTGCCCAGGGCCACAACCGGATGAGCCCTGGGCTCAACTGTCGCACGCAGCAGCTGTGCTTCTGGAACAAGCCAGGGAAAGGCTCACCTTACCCTGTAACCAACTGCCGCGCTGCAACTGTCTGTGATACTTCACATTCAGAATTTACAAAAAAAAATAGGCCTCTCGTAAATAAATATTCTGGCCCGCCTTCACTTAGGGCGGGCACAAGTCTGTACGGGGCCTCAGTCGAGATGTGCAGTTGAGCCTTATAAGGGCCACTGCGAAGATTCAGGCCTGCATATGGATTCCAACGCCCATTTAGCTTGATCACACTGGCCTGTACCTCGGTCCTGGTGCACTATTTGCAGGACCACCTTCACTTTGGGGGGGGGGAGGCCTTTTCCAGCACTGCTGAGGGCTCAAATCCTCGCAAGAACGAAGAGCTGTCAAAAATTGACGTAGGCTGCCATAAGTATTCTTTAGTAAAACTTTAAGGCCAAAGAATAGTACCCCATTCGATTGAGCTGTGCATGCAGCTAGATGCTCAGGTATTCTGCCACTCAGGTATTACATAAATCCTAAGTCTCCAATTAAGTGGGGCTTATTAGAGAATCCTCTTCCTATTCAACATATGTATAGCTTGGCTAGCCTACCTCTTTCTCTGGTGTCGATCGAGGCGCGTTAGCGGAATTTCGACTTGTTAAATATTATGGAGGTTTAGTCAGTACAATGCCTATCTTCTCTACTATTTTCCTGTTGTTTACTTGGTATTCTGCCACTCAGGTATTCTCCCGTCGTAGTGTGCAGGAGCTGTGTGTCCGCCAAAAAAAAAAAAAAAAAAAAGAGTACTTGGTACTCTTTTACAGCTTACTGTCAGATTTGACAATGTTTCTTTTCTGAAACAACGGCAGACGCGGCATGTTTTGAAAAGGCACAAAAAACTCGCATCAGCAAAGAAAGCATGCAGCAACTCGAAATGAGCGCTGTGTGTTTTCTTTGCCAATGCAAGTTTTTTGTGCCTTTTCAAAACATGCCGTGTCTGCCCTTGTTTCAGAAAAAAAACATTGTCAAATCGGACAGTATGCGATTTCGGTCCAGAAGTACCCGTTGGCCATTTTCCCTTTTTTTTTTTTTTTTTTTTTTTTTTCCCTCTCTGACACCACGGCCGACCCCTGTAAATAAATTTGACACCTGGCTTGACACCACGCCGACCACGGCCGTCGTCGGTACTTCCCTGGCCTTTTTGAACTCGGTGCCGTTTTCTTTTCCAACGCATGTTTTTTTTCAATTTTTTTGCCCATTCGATAGTCCACAGTGACATGAATGTAATTAGTACTATTTTTTTTTTTGCCCTACACAGTCAAAGCATCTCAAACGCCTGAAGCCTCTTCATCCCTGAAGACATGCTACTCTCGTTTCTTTTTTTTCTTTTTTCTTTTTTTTTACCTCTACCCAATTGTCAATTAACCAATGAGCGGTTGTGAGAAGGGAATAACTCGGGAAAGTCATAGGGGGGTGGGAGAGGAACAGAGGTGTCAATCTGAGTCCGCTCGTGAAAAACAAGTGTGTAGTGGCATTGCCGGTGGTCCCCGCCGCCCGCCCCCCCCCCCACCCAAAAAAGCCGCTCCACTGCAGCCAGTCCAGACACAAAAAAAGTCTTAATCTTTTCTGTGATTTCAGTCCGTGTTAAGTGCTTTGTCTAATTCTGCTTTTATCTGGTCCCATCGTACCCCGAGATCAGTTTCGATTTGCTGTTTGATGATCTCTCTCAACTCTCCCCTTCCACAATTCCAAAAAAAAAGAAGAACACACAC
>BFEA01001030.1:232052-263261 GCA_003427395.1 Chara braunii
AGAGAGAGAGAGAGAGAGAGAGAGAGAGAGGGGGACATCTGTTTTTTTCTTTTCTTTTTTTTTAGTTTGAGGTCATTGATCGATGTGTGTCATCCTTGTGCAGCAGCCATGCCTCTCTCTCTCTCTCTTTTTCTCTCTCTCTCTCTCTCTCTCTCTCTCTCTCTCTCTCTCTCTCGCTCTGTGTGTGTGTGTGTGTGTGTGTGTGTGTGTGTGTGTGTGTGTGTGTGTGTGTGTGTGTGTGTGTGTCTTCCACACGCCGACGATGATCCTACACAGAGTTGCGTAGCATAGTCATCATCGGCATGGTGTGGAGAATAGAGAGCCCTGAGCGAGTAAGAGTGAGGAGGGAGACGGGATAGCAGAAGGTGAAGATGCGCTCTATTTTGGTCGCCGACTGCTGTCCCCCGGTCTGAGCTCGCACTTGTTCAACGCCGAAGAGAACGCGAAGCCCGAGACGCGAGGAAAGGTGCAGCACAGACAAAGAGTCAGGCGCTACGCTCAGATGATACTTACGCCAGGACAATCTGCTTCGAAAATCGAGGACCTTTGGATGGATGCCATTGGATTGGATGGGTGGAAAAACAGACTTCTGGCGGGAAAAAAAGAGACTTGTACCGCGATGAGAGACTTCTGCTGGTGTCGCGTCAAGTCAACGCGCGTGCCAAAGGGCAAGCACGAAGGCGAATGACAGTTTTTTTTGGAAAATTTGGCAATTACGGGGTTCCGTCCCTGCACAGTCTCCACCCGAATAGAACGCCCGGTCATTATAGCTGTATGTGGACTGGAAAGCGGACCAAAAAAGATGGCTGCACTGACCGGGCGTTCTATTCCCGTGACTACGGTGGGAGGCTGGGACTAAGAGCCTGAATCTCGATGGGGCACCTTTCCTCAGAGAGGCCCGGGTGCAGGCAGTACATTTTTTTTTTGTCTTTTTTTTTTGTTGGGAGGCTATAATCCTCTTTGCTACTTGGACTTCGGCGGCCGCGAGAGCGACGAAATCTCTTGTGCGTTTCCTTCTTTTTTCGTCATTTTGCCTTTTCTGTGACGAGCCATAAGATATCATCATTGCACTGACCCGCCGGCCCCAGGTAATTCACAATTATTTTTGTTCTATACTTGTGGATTCGAACGGAAGTCTTTATTTCCACAGTTCATGGGTGTACCAGCTCGTTGGTTCTGTCATCACGAGTTCAGTAGGGGGAAGGGGGTTGGAAGCTGACTACAAAGCAAAGGTCGTCGCATTTGGGACAGAGGACCTCCCCCGCATCACTCACCAAAAGTGCAAATGAGAACGGATTCTCCGTGAGAACATGGAAAGGTACACCACCATAGCTCTTTTCCCTTTCAATTTTTTATTTTTATTTTTATTTTTTTTCCCCTTTCAAATTCCCTTTCAAATTTGGGCCCTCGCCACACCACTTCCGAACACGAGAAAAAGGGTCTTGCTCCACTACTCTGTACTCTCTGGCTCCACTCACTCTAGATAGCTGCTCTCGAAAACGCCCTTCCAGAGCTGTCAGAAAGCACTCTCCAAGGGCACTCTCGAAGTGTCTAGAGTGCCCAGCCTGCGACGACATGCTTTTCCAGTGTCCTCCCTCGTACCCCGACTCCGACCATTTTTTTTCGTGAGTGTGCCTCGTGTCCTGACCATCAGAATAGGGAGGCGTTGTCTTTTAGTGCCGTCAGAGAGCTTGTCTCATTCCGCCACTGCATCTCGAGCAAACCCTTCTAGAGTAAGTGGAGCCAAGACTTTTTTTTCGAGAGTTTTGCACGTATGACAGCTCTAGAAAGACTCACGAAACTTTTCGTGAGTCGAGAGTAGTGGAGCGAGACCCAAAGTTGGACAATCTTTCTTTCTTTGGGTTTTACTGATGTTCGGAGGTCCTGATGACCTCAAATCCAAAATGATCATAGAATCTGATAAGATGACAAATACAATGCTGACTTAGAGATTTCCATAGAACAATTGCCCTGACCTCAGGGCCCCTGCACCTCCTATCCAACCCAAAGTTCACCACCCTTCATGCATCAGATGGCTGAAATGAAATGAGGATGAAATTCGAGTAGTAATGAAGTCGAATGATTGCAGGTTGCGGTGGCTGGAGCGACTCTTGGGCCGAAGCGTACAAAAAGCCTCACAAGCTGTTCTTCTTCCCAGTGTCTCTTATGAAGATGGTATCCAGAAGAGTGTTGAGTTGATAAGCACTCATGGCGTGAGTAACACGGTAGATAAGGAGAGGGGTCGCCTTCTATGGTGTTTGAGTCAATGGTTGAATCAGCAGGGAGTTGGAAGAAACTTAAACAATTGTGTTGACTTAGATATTTATCCTTTGTTGAAGGATGCTTAATACCAGATTTGCAAAGTCGATCCCGTACTATAGATCGAAATGGAAATAGGTTTGTTTCAGTTAGTACTTTAGAAGAAAATTTTAGTAACCTAAATAAATGTTTTGAACTTCTAGGTCGAGAAGGGAACAACAATCCTTGCCAATCGGCTAAAGTCCAAATGTATCGACGTGCTTATGGGAGTAAGGCAATGCACCTAGGTGTTCATGAGGAGCAAGCTTCGCCAATGACTTATGAGAAAATGACCCAACTTCGGAAATGCATTCGCTCCTTCATGAAAATTCAGAAAGGATGGGAATATGCTGAGTCTCTTCGTGGTCTCCGTATAATGACATATCTCTGGGAGAGTTGGCAACGTGGAGGCGAAGGTCTTCGATTGGAGAGTAGTGATATTGACACAGTCACTCAGATGGCTCAACCTCGTTATACAAAAACCCAACGAAGAGGAAAATTGGTGGTGATAAACCTTGAGAAACCCTCTCGTGTAGGAGATACCTTCCTGGAACTGTTCCCGGAGATGTGCGAAAGTTATAGTGGGCTTGGTGAAGACCTTCGGACTGGCCCCATCTTTCGGGGTCGTCGGTCCCAACGAGCCTTTTCCCTGAATGCCTTCAATCGACGCCTGAGAACTTGGTTTGAGCAAGCCGGCTTGGAAGGATTGAGTAGCAGCCATAGTTTTCGAGTTGGAGGTGTCCGTGAGGGGATCCGTCGAGGATGGACCTTAGAGCAAATGCTGGCTCAAGGTTCCTGGAAGAGTTTTTCTTCCTTCGTTCGATATGGTTACGACTGCCATACAACGAGAGTCAGTCGGCAACGAGATTCGTCTGACCAATAGTTTGAAAGTTCCCGGATTGAGCGTACCCTTGGGTACTCTGGAACTGGGGATACATGAGGAAGGCTTGTTGGGTATTTTCATAGTCCCGGAGCAGCACATTGCAGCGACCATGGGGGACCAACCCGCTCTTGGTGTCGTGGGGGCGATGAGTAAGTACTCTCCTCCGTAAGTCTTCATTCTTCTGACCACTTGGTAAAGTAGAGTGACAGGGGGAAAGAGCCAAAAATAAGAATTACCTTGAAATTCCTGCCAGTTGAACGATAAGGCATCCACATCATTGCAATCTTTATACCAAATTTCAGAGACGAAGTAGTTAGAAACGTGATGAGTTTGCGATGCAAACAAGTCAGCTGAGGACACTCCAAATTTACTAAAAATTTGGGAGATTTGATAAGGGGCGAGAACCTAATCAATGAGATTCTTCCACTTAGAGAGAGAGTCGGCATCTGTATTCAAGGCGCGAGGTACCCAGATAGGTTTTATTTGCCCTTGGGATTCCAAGAGAATAGTTGCTATCTTTCTGATGAGAGAGTTCATTCGAGTGTCGTGCGGCTTCCAGTTCTTGAGAAGAGCAACAACTCCTGCATTGTCACCGACGACCTTGACCGAAACCTCATTGGAAAGAAGGAAAAAACGCTCCTGAACAAAAGAGAGGGTGTATAATACACCAAATAGCTCTCTGTGAGTACTGAAGGTTCCCAACCATTCGTCTGGAAGGGGAATGCTTAATCTTTCCTTCCTTCCTTGTCTGGGATAGATGACCGCCCCTTTAGTATGGTCGGATGCATTCGTCTGGATGGTTAGTTTAATTGGCTTGATTGCCCAACTCCTTCCCTTTATTCTGAGTATGTCAATGCTGTCTTGAAGCCTCATGACCACCCTCCTTCTACGTGCGCGCAACTCCCCCCTCAGTCGTCCAAGCGCCCGTTCGCGACGAGCTCTCTCTACAAACGTCGACACGGCCGCCGCCACGACTTGCAGCTCACGAAGCGTCAACAAACCACGTCCGCAGTCAACCACCAAATTAGATCACTACGGGCTTCTTCTGGAAGAGGCAAGGTAGAATCCCAGACGTTTGGGTTGATGGCTTGATGAAGGTGAAAACAAAAGGTTACTGCTGGTTGAAAGGCGCTGGCAAGTGCGGCTAGCTTTCCGGCTATGGAAGAAATTTTCCTGCTTATGACTGTTGTCTTGGTTAGCATAGACTGAATAGTGTTACGAATTCTTAAGTTTTTTTTCTCAGGAATTGCGGTTAGCTTGCAGTGGGAATCAATAGTGAACCCAAAGAACTTCACGCACTGAGATGGTAGAAAAGAGCATTTGTTTAGGCTTAGAAAAAAACCCAACTTTTTGGAGGAGACAAGTGTAGATGAAAGATGACCATATGTTCTGGAGGTAGGTTCGGTGCATCATTAGAGAGTCGTTAATGTACGAGAAGATACAGGTAGACTTTGATCTTAGTAAGGTCATTACTTCCTGCATGACCGTAGTAAAAATCCAACATGCTGAAGAAATTCGGAAACAGAGAGTTGTGAAATGAAAAAACTTATTCTTCCATTTGAAAGCAAGATAATCTCTGGATTCTTTGTTGACCATAATGTGGTAGTACCCATTCTTGACATCGTAGGCAGTGACAAAGTCAGTTACAGGGTTGAAAGAGCAAGCTGCAGCGATGTCCGAGATTGACTCATAATGAAATTTTGGGAAGGAGAAAAGGTTAACAAATCTTAAATCCATGATGAATATCTTTCTGATGGAGCTTTCGATTACAAATATAAGATTAATGACGACTGTCGAAAATGTTTCGCGAATGACACCCTGACTGAGCAGGCCTTGTAAGGTGGAGTCAGCAAATTGCTGGTTGTCCTCAGAAAGGCCATAGATGAGAAAATGGATTGCTGGCGGTTTCTCCTCTCTCAAGGCCTTTTCGAATTCTTGGACAGTTATTAATCTTTTGACCATTCTCCAAACTTCTATAATTTTTTATGGATCATTGTGGTTTGTTCCCTCAAATTTTAGACAGACTCCAATTTTATCAAATTGAGCACATTTCTTGAATCCTTTTTGTTTGATCCTCCAAACAGGTCCTCCCATTGCTTGAAATTATCAGATAGTGAAGCTGCCTTGAAATCCTCTGGCTTGTTGAGCCATTCGTCAGCTCTAGAGAGCAATTGCATGGCGAAGGATGCCTGCCCGATTGATGGAGAGTGATTGAGAAGTGAAAGCAATTGCTCCATAGAAGGCAAATGCCTAGCCATTATATGACCTTCGTTCATCGCCTCTCCTGTTGTCTTGGTGCTTGCATTGTAAGCGCCCTACAACCCCTTCAAGTATGAATTTCTTTATTCAATGAAATTGATAATAAATAATGTGCAACACCAACCGAAAAAGTCGAGGAGCTTGATGATATGCCCCTTAAGGTGTGCAGATACTTGTCGCCTTGTAATCTCTATCGCTCCATGCCTTGAAAATCTTTGGAAGGACCTTGATTAATGAAAAAAATTGTGATTTCTGCAACCAATCCTTGACCCTTTGAAGAATTGAAGAGTCACACAAACGCCTTGCCACACGATTAGTGTCATTTTCAAAGGCCTTGGCCTCATCTTTTCTTGTTCCGTATTACGTATAGGCTAGATAAACCAACTTGGCCCTGATAATCAAATCGATGTGCCTCCTCCAAGGAGGGGCCTGATCGATCCAATGGAGGTGTTTTACCTCTTCTGTGGCTGCAGTACACTTGGGTGTGATTTCCAATATGATTTCTTGAAACAAGGCATTGATTCTTGCTTCATCCGCAAACCCCAAATCTTCCATGTCGCTATCTGAGTCTGAGTGGCCACTCGAACGCCTTCGTCTCAGATAACTAGGTTTTCTCCTCCTTTTGAGTACAACTTTCTTGAGCGATGTTTATAGATCGCTTTCGGAAAGTTGTTCGTCTTCAGTGAGTGAGAGGTTTCTTACCTTTCTTGGATTCGTCTTCCGAAAGGGCCACCTTGATATTCAAGAGGGATGCATGGATTGTTTCCGAATTGTCCTCTCTCTTAACTTTGTAAATAATATCATCCAGGTTTGCGCCTGATTCCGAGATATCTTTGAGGATTTTTGCAGGATAGTATCCTACCGCTGGAGTGTTGTTGAATACATAAACGACAAATCCTACCAAAATATCTGCCCCCCTGGTTTTGACGAATGCTCTTATGAAGGCGTCCATCTGATTTGGAAAGAAACAAGGGAAGGAAAATGATGCAAAATTTGAAACAAGCCTAGGTAATAATTATGCAAGAGATAAGAAAGGCAGGGGGAAGTAGCAAAATGAAGAGAAAAGGATTTAATATATATATATATATATATATATATATATATATATATATATATATATATATATATATACTGGCTTGTGATGGGGTGTGAACCGACAGTCTGTAGAGTTTTCCATCTGGTGTGGGTGAGTGATAGTGTACTTTGATTTTGGTTAAGGTAGACTATCATTTACAGTGTAATCAGTGAGGGGATTCTGCAGAGTGTTGAGGGTTCAGCCTCCTGATGAGTCGGTGAAACCCTGACGAAACAGTTTGTCACAACCCCTCGTTTGTTGTCCTCTTCTCCCTCTCTGCCTACGGTTTACCGGACAGTTCTGTTTGTGACGATATATATATATATATATATTTATACACGACAGAGAAGATGTACTTCTTCCAAGTCATCTAGCGGTTCCCCTCCTTGCTCATCAACCCTATTGTTCTCCAAAAAGACGTTCTATGTTTGTCATTTTGTACTAGGTTCTTTTCTTTTCAGCTGCAGAAGTACCATATGCCACTCTATTTGAAAAAATGAACCATGCATAAAATCGAATTTAGAATGAATATTTTTCAGTTGTCGCATGATTGGGACATTGTCCTCGTTCGCTCACATAGTGACATTTAATTTTACAAAGACATAACCCCGCCCTTCCGTTATTTGACACAACCGTCAAATTTGTTGAGTAGGCCTTAAATTTGGACTTCGATCAGAAAGATACACAGTGATTTTTGTCTGGGTAACATTCGCCGCATAGTTTGCTGTCAGAAAGGAAAGTGCGGCTGACAGCGAACCATTCAACCCCTGACAAAAATGGCTTTGTAGAAAGTTATCCAGATGAATCCTTCATGGGTAAAGTTTCGCCTCTCTTTGTCGTTCTTTCAATACTCTTTAGGCGCCTCGTTTCTTTCTTTGTCAGACGCGACAATGTGCTGGCTGTTTCCAATAATGATGTCCGAGAGTTTAAAGCATTTTGTCGCTGATTTCTCTTACAGTTTTTTTTTTTTTTTTTTTTTTTTTTTTTTTTAAATGATAACGTGCAATCTGATAGGCTGGGCCTGTTTAGAGACAAAACTTGTTGAGCGGGTGTTCAGTTACCACCCGTACTTGGGTCGTATATTGGCTGCGGCCCTGGCAACCGGGCTGGTGCCGCCAATCCAAGTGGATGGCCCAGGGTAAGTTTCCGCCTAGCGTCAATTTTTTTGATAATACTCGCCTGGTCATTTTTTTCGCGGTCTTTGCTTTGCGATTATCTGAGGGTGAAGGTTGCTACGTTAAATGCTTTTGTGGCACTCTGTTGATTCTTTGGGGAGATTGTGAGTGAATCCACGAGTATTGCTGAGCCAAAAATGTTTATGACTAATGTTGTTTTGTTTCTTCTGTGTCTTGCGGCAAAATGACTTCAAGCCAGGATCTGTCTGAGGCGGAATGTTCCTAAGCTAGCAATAGGGGAAGGAGACAAGGTAACAAGAAATGTGAAGAGGGCAAGTTCTGCCTCGTTTTTAGGTTCACGTCATGCTCCGTCCCCCCTTCTCGATTACGGTGTTTACATGCTTTTTCAGAGGAAGGTGGGGCTGGTAAGCAAGTAGCCACAATTGGTTATCTATCAGAAGTATCCAACTGTGGTGCCTAGTTGGCCTAAACAAAATTGCTGTGAGTAAGTCTGAGTTGGAGCAACGAGCCATTCTCAAGGGTCTTCTCCTGAGGAATTTCCTTGCTTGTTATTCCAACTTATTTTTTTTTAATTTTTTTTTGGAATTTTTGTGTTTGGTAATGCCTTTGGAAAGTGCTTAGAGGAAGGCAGTAATTATTAGCGGGTAGAAAATTGGTTATCCATCTGCAGAAGTAGCCAACAGTGGTGCTTAGTTGGTCTACTTCTGAATTTTGGCAAAAAACGGAATTGTTGCGTTCTAGTAAGTCTGAGTTAGAACCTCAATCAATAAGACTAAATAATGAGCATTAGAATTATTCGGTCAGTGCCTCTAACATTCCTACCTGTAGAATTAGAATAGCAACATCAGTTGTCCTTTCGAAGAATCCTCAAGTAACCAAGAAGAACACCTGATCTGGCGCATAACAGTTTATTCTAATTCTCTTAGCCCAACGAAAATTGCAGTGAAGCATATCGAGAGAGAGGGGGAAGCGAGAGAGAGGGAAGGAGGGAGGGTGAGAGAGAGAAGAAGTGTGAAGAGGAGAGGAAAAGAGAGAGTTTGAAAAAGGCGAGAGAATTCCCCAATCGTTTTTTGGCTCTGAAAGGACAGAGTAGCATGTCTGATACAAAGCTCAAGAATTGAAGGTATAAATAGACGTTTGATCAACTTTGATGGGGAAGACAAGAATCTCATCAGCCTTGGGTTCCTGGTATCTTAGGGTGTTTCAGTCGAAAAGAAGAAGAAAAGCAAAAGAAGAGGGATAAAAAGTTGTCTTTGAAGGGAAAGGATTATAGCAGATCTAGTCTTTATATCTAAAAAACAGACGGATTTGAAAAGTATAAGTTGCTTTTATTCAGGGATAAGCAGGGGAAGGTAAGTCTAATAAACAAGTAGGCTTTGATCACACGTAAAGTCTTAGTTGGAGCAACGAGTAAGAGTCCTAAATGAACATATAAAATTATTTTGAAAAAATTCTTGTATTTTTTCAATCTATTGGTTTGCAACAACAGCAACAGACTAGGTGAATATCATTTCAACATCATATCCGAATTGCGAGAGACGAAGATGAGCACATGATCTGCCAATAACAGTTTTAATCGAAAATGCCCTATCGAGAAAAATTGATGAATTCCTACCAGAGACATCCAATTTTGAAAATGAGATATCTACTAAAAAAATCAGAATCCCGTTTTTCCCCAAGATCTAAGACCTTTCTCAGATCCGGAGCGCCTCTAATTTTTTTTTAATTTTTTTTTTCGAGTTGTTCCCGGGACTCGATCGGAGATCAACCTGTCAAGTTATGACTGGTTTTACTCCCAAATTTTGGGTTAGCAGATTAGATCTATCTAGGTTGATAGGTCCGATTTAACTCGAATCTTTTTCCTTACGACATCCTACTACTTGGATTTGCCTTCAGAGCATAATGATGGTCATTCTACGGCAGTAGAGCGGAACAAAGCAGCGAAATGAATTAAAGAGCCACAGTGCGAACAAAAGAAGAGGAGCCTTTTATTTTAACCGAAGGCTTAAACGGGCGACCTGCATTGAAACCGAAGTCTGTATGCAAGAAGAAGACAAATGCGCTTTACCATTATGGCGGATTATCTTGAATTAAAAGATAGAGAAATCAAAAACAAATTCAACCTTAAAATAGCATAATTTTTCGGTTCTCTCCTCATCAAGCAAACAGTTAACAGTCTCGACGCAAAATTTTGATCGCCCGACTGCTTATCTTGAGCAGTTAGAGCCGAATTTCCTAGATCAATAACCAAACGATTCGTCCTTTACCCGTCCAGTCCATACTCTAATTCGAAAGGAATTCTCATCTTTTAAGCCGCCGCTTTACCTATTGATCCGGAATCTCACGAAGTTGTGGAAACAATAAGGAAAAAACTCGACTAATCGATGTGTTTCTGTTCCTTGGTACGGATCGGTCTAGTGCTTCGAATCAGTAGGACTCTATCTCAATCAGCGGGTTCGCGATCCTACCTTTTTCACGTAATCCCATATCCTCGAGTCGATGAAGAAGAAGACCGATTACTGTAATTAACAGTCTGGAATCTATGTCAATCCGGGAGCCACCGATCGACGCAAATTAGTAATTACATTCCTTGGTTCTCCCTGGACGTCACGATTCGGCGTCAAAACCGTTTGAGCGAGCTCCTTCTTCGAGCGATCATAACAGAGAGAGAGAGAGAGAGAGAGAGAGAGAGAGAGAGAGAGAGAGAAAAAAAAAAAAAAAAAATCTGTTTTCTTCCCGTAGCTCAAGAATTTTTCCAAGGAGGGAAGAACAAACCTCATTTCAAGTCGTCACTTCGCCTATCGATCCGGAATCTCACGAAATGAGAAACCAAGGAGGGAAGAAGAAAACTCAACTGATCAATGTATTTTCATTCCTTGGTATGGATCGGTTTTGCTTCGAATCAGTAGGGTTCTAACTCAATCAGCGGGACCACGATCCAACCTACCTTCTTCACGCAATCCCATATCCCTAATCGATGAAGAAGAAGACTAATAGCTGTAAATATCACTCCGGAATTGATGTTAATCCGGGAGCCATCGATCGACGTCAATTACATACCTTCGTTCTCTCTGGACGTCATGATTCAGCGTCGAAAACGTCTGTGCGAGCTCCTTCTTCGAGCGATCACAACAGGGAGAGAGAGAGAGAGAGAGAGAGAGAGAGAGAGAGAGAGAGAGAGAGAGAGAGAGAGAGAGAGAAAGAGAGAGAGAGAGAGAGAGAAATCTGCTTTCTTCCCGTAGCTCAAGGATTTCCTCAAGACTTCAAAACTCTTCGTTCAATTGAAGGCGGAGTCAAACTTCCTTTCCCTGCCTGAATTCCTAGTATCTTTCCAAAATTTGTTGAAGGTTAGACCTTCGAGTGCCGAGTTAGTTTCTCCCGAATGACCTTTCTACCCGAAGACTTAAAGATAGCAATCTGCGCCCCAATTCCATTCGCCCTACCCCTTTGAAAAAGCGTTTCCTTCAACTACACCTTGACCCTCGACGTGCATCATCGCAGAGGCATCGGACATTGCTCCTCTTCTAATCGAAGGCGCGAACATGAGGTAAGCAATCCGGCGTCCTCGAAACCAAGCAGATCCTCCCTAATCGAAGAAGTGTCTCCCGCGTCTCATTTCGTAGTGCGTCTACCTCAAGTAGCATCCTTCATTCTTTCGAGAACGAGAGCGCAATTTGAGCAACTCGGCGCATCCGAATCTAAGCAGAAACCTTCCAATTGGAAGAAGCGTTCATCAGCGAAGCTGGTCGAAGCGTGTCTTCACCAGTAGCGTTCCTCTTTCTTTCGAAACCGTGAGCGAGAGCTGAGCAATTCGGCGCACCCGAAATACATCAGCTCTTCCCTCGAATCAGAAGAAGCACTAGTGGCGCAACACGAAGATTCGTTCTTCGAAGTGCGTTTGCCAAGGGGTCAACGAGCGGTGCCCTTACTGCGGCGCTCTTCCTGGCCCGCCCGTAGCGCAAAAGGATTTTCTTCCTCAAACGCTCTAACTAAATACTAAATCTATCCCGGTACTTCACTCATACGTTTAGCGACTTGTTTCGAAATCAGCCCTTGCAGCTACAGTTCTTAGGCAAGGGGTAAGAACCTGGCTTAGCCTAAGTCCAAATTCAGCTTTCTTGCTGAAATACTACTCGAGCAGAACTTCGCGAGCGCTCATCATTCCGAATCCAGGAGCAAAGCCTAGGTCGTAAAGGACCTTCCTTAGTCGCGTCTTACCTTAAATAGAAATTTGCCACGAACTCTTCCTTCCCCCTACCCCACCCCCTCCCTTGATTCTAATCCGCCCTTGAATTTCTTTCCACGAATTCCCATGAATCGGGTACTTACCTCCTTCCAGATACAGCCTGAAGGAAAACACGTTTCGCCGTGCGAAACAGGGAAAAATCTCGAAGTCCAGTACTCACAGCTTGTCGCTCACCTGTGTAGGAACGTGCCACTCAGCTCGGCGTGTGCGGCAAGCGGAGGAATGGAAAATCAAAGCGTGATGAGTGCTCTTGGCTACTATCCATTTATAGCAAAGAACACTCATCCAGGGACAGTCCCATCGGAGTTTGCCCCACTTCCAGGCCCTATCCAAGAACCCAGGTGAGACCTCTGATCCTGAACTACAGATTGGGATGCTGAAGTGCCGCCAAAAACTCAACCAATTAGAAACTCTGCCCTACGCCTCTTAATCATCGAGTCGACGAGTACCATCGGGCCTCGCTGCACTACTCTCGACATGCACAAAAGACAAAAATATTGGCGGTGTATCTTTCCATGTTCTTGTGGAAGATTCACTCTCGTTTTGCACGTTTCGAGAGTAGTGCAGCCAGGCCCATCATCTGGATTCGAACACAGGGGCCAAGTCCAACTTATGGCGTGTAGTTCAGGTAGTTCAACGGTGTGACACATATTTGTCCGATAAAAAATTGCCAGAAATGGTTTTCTAGATTTTCTTTTTGTATTTCGTTAGCGTAAAAAAAAGTATTCATCTGACAGGGTACGAAGGGTGGGTGACGATGAGAAAGGGAGGCACAACTACTGGCAGGTCTCGGTCTTTGTGTTAGCCAGACCCCCACTGGCGGCCCCAACCCTATACCCTAACCATTAGGGGCAAGGGGCAACATGAAATTTCCCCTTCACAGAGAGAGGAAAACTATGCTTGCAGGGGTCCCCTCTAGATAGTCTTAGGAGTAGGTAGTGGAAGGTAAAAAAAAAAAAGTTGAAAAAAAAAAAAAAAAAAAAAAAAAAAAACCAAAAAAAAAAAAAAAAAAAAAAAAAAAAACAATCGCCGGCCTTTCCGCAGTCGAGAAGCCAGTGGCTGCAGAGCGGCGTCGGGCCTCATTCCACCCATCATCCTTGACGTATCACGCGTGTTGCATCGGTGACGTCATTCTGCGTAGTGAATGTGGCCTTGTATATGGTCGTGGACCTTGTAAAATTGCTGCAGCCAAATGAGTGAACCTGTCCGTAGCATTGGGAGTGGGCAACCTTTTGTCATTTGTCGTGTGCCAAGTCCTCTTCTTGCGCAATATTCATATTCCCTCTGAATGAGGGTGTGGGCGCACGTCAGTTGGAACTTACTACTTTCAATACAAAGGCCCTATGTGTATAGACAAAGTCCTCATTTTCCCCTCAGGCATTTGCCGCGCATTGCTCATGGTTAGGGCCAGCGCCGAAGTTATGGTTTGTGGAGGGGTAGGGGTCCCAATTTAGACGACAATAGGGGTTTAGTTAAGGGCGCCCTTTGGTGTGACCAATCTTTGGTGTTGTTGCTGTCCCCTTCTACCCTTCGTGATGGCCAGGAACAGCAAGGTGAAGTTTGAAGACATCATCCCCATCCTTGAGTGTGCACAGAAGTTGGCGGAGGATGCTTTGCGTGCTTTCGATGCAGTTTGGAGTGGAGGTTCCAATGCAAGGAAGCATGGAATGCGGCAGTCGACGTCGTTGTCAAAGAAAGAGAGAGAGAGAGTTGCGAAAAGGCGTCGAAAGGGCATCGTTTGGCAATGGCCTCCAGTTATAACAGCGACTGGAGTGCTACATCGTAATTCTCCTCGGTGGTGGGTTATGAGGAGGACGGGGGGCCGTGAAAAGACCTCGAGATAGTGGATGACGCTGAGAAAGACTATTATGTTTCCCTTCTCCGTATGCGGCGATCTACCTTCAATCGCCTCCTCCGTGCCCTTGAACCGTATCTCGTGAAGAAGGTGACGAAGTGGAGAGCACTGTTGTGTCCTGCCCAGGTTTTGGCATACGCATTGCATAGATGGGCTCACGGTGACTCTCATCGACACAGTACATCTTCGTATGGCATGGGAAAAACAAGCGGGCTGCGTGTTGTGCGTGATGTTGCGGTCACTCTCGTTCACTGTTTTCCAACAACTGTCCGCTTCGGGTCTCACAAAGCCCGTCATGATGTTATGCAGAAGTTTGTTGCGCTCGGATTCCCGAACTGACGAATTACGCGACAACACTCCTAGTCCCTTAGTGGCAGCCCCATAACCTTTCAAGGCGGAAATCGGTAATGTGTCGCGCGCGGGACTTAGTATAAGACCGCGCAGCCATAAGGGTTATTCATATCGACTCGCAATGTAAATGTACACAAGCGGTCGCAATGGTGGCGTACTATGTAGTACCCATACTCATGCGGTCCTCGTTGGTCTCGAGGGTCTCATTCGTGTGAAAAAAAAGCTTTCTGCGTTCGGATTCCTGAACAACACCAGACAAATTACGCGACAACACTCCTAGTCCCTTAGTGGCCGCCCCATAACCTTTCGAGGCGGAAATCGGCTAGGTGTCGCGCGCAGGACTTAGTATAAGACCGCGCGACCATAAGGGTTACTCATATCGATTCGCAATGTAAATGTTCACAAGCGGTCGCAATGGTGGCGTACTATGTAGTACCCATACTCATGCGGTCCGCGTTGGTCTCGAGGGTCGCATTCGACACTCAAGTGTCGGCTAACACGCGCCTTGAGGGTTAATCTCTCGACGTTGGACAACCGCCAAGTGCGGTTGGAAACCACACCCTCTTCTGCACCCTGCGGAGAGCGGGTGGTACACAGGTTCGTACCTGTGGTGATGACCCTCTCTTATCGCCCCGGAGACCAGCTCCTTCTCCTAGGGCTTTGAAGCGGGTCAAGGGGTTTGACTTTGACGACCTCCACGGACTACAACGTCGAACCATAATAACTCTAAAAAACAAAAATAGGACGGAGACCTCCCTGCCCAAAAATTACAACCTTGGGTAACCTTTCTGATTGACACCAACGGCCTATACTGACCCCGCACACGCATGCATATGTACGAATTCCTTAATCCCATAACTCTAGACACTAGGACGACGAAACGTCGCGCGCAAGACTTTGATATAAAGTTGCGTGGTTGCAAGTCTTTCCTACACCAACTGGCGATGCTATTCATTCACGGTAATCACAGTTTCGGCCTCGCGATATTGAATGGCTGAAGGAATATGTCGTGAGGGGCTACCCTTCACGATATTGGACGGCTGAAGGACATGCCGTTCAACGCTCGCGACATTTCTGCCCTTAGGGTTGGGTGTCTCGACGGGCAGGGCAGATATGCTCTGCACGAGGGAAGGTCCCTTCTCTGCAGAGTCTAGGGCCTGGGGTGTCCTGGACAAGGACCTCGAATCCAGACCCAGGACTAACGTCCGACTAAGAAATCCCTAAAAAGCACACTGTGATATAAAGGGGGGTTTCTTTCCTCTCTCGACCCCAACCTTGATTTTTACCCTTAGGCGAGGCTCGCTTAGGCCATACAAACACTCAATATAAATACACACATATATATAGGAGGGTAAGTATGTGACGATCACTTCTCACAGTCATAGTGAGATTCCTCACAACCATATGTATACGAGTGATCGTAGGCAGTCAAATCCAAAATTGGAATCACAGAATATACCTGCAATCACATCAAGGAGTCAAACAAAAGCGCATGCACTACACGAAGTCAACCCCAACCACTCTCTATACTCATACCCCTCGCTTTCGCCATGCAAACCCCAACCTCTTGTCCAACCAACCATAATTAAATACTCAACACCTTTGTTAAATGGCCATTCAATAAAAGTCCGGGTGAAACCTTAACAAAACAATAAAATCACCAAGGCTAAAACCTTTTTAGGTTGAGCATTGAGGACGAATTGGAATTGAGTCATAAACCGACGAATCGGCAACCGACCTGTTATCGGTGATAATAGAAAATGATCCTCAAGGGATCAAGCTAAATCTAGTCTAAGTCCTGAATCGAAACGATCACGACGACCTGTAACACAAGACAGGTCAATGCCGAGGATTAGACCTATGAGTCCATGGGGAATAAGTTCCATAGCATGATCTCACTCAAATCATCCTATTTAACTAAGCCTAGGTCTACCTCTAAGCAAGAGTCAGCGAAAAAGGTAGACCTTTGGCAGAATCTCCTCTATACAGAGTGGGTTGCCAAAATTGCCACCTGTCAAAATATAATCTAATTTTCCTAATATTAAGAAGATTTCAGCAGCGCTTCCCATAGGAAAAGTGTCTTTTCAGAATTTATATAAGTCCAAATATGAAAACAAAAATAGTCTTTGACTGCCCAAAGTCAAATTTTATCTAACTCCCTGAATTAGCAAAAATTTGGGCAACACTCCCTTTAAGAAAGGAGACTTCTTACTAGGCCATGTATGAAAGTCAGACAAGTTTGAACTTTGGGAAACCAAACTTTGACTAACTCCTTGCATTTGCAGAAATTTCGGCAGCGCTTCCCATAGGGAAAGTGACTTACCAAGATTTATACAAGCCCAAGTACAATAAATGATTTCAGAAAATGCAAAAAAATTGATCTAAGTAAAAAAAATATCACAGAAAATGCAAGAATTGAATCTAGCTCCTATCGCTCTAGCACGTGGCGAGCCACTAATCGACTACCTATCAAGCTGAAACTTAGACTAGGCAGTAATCTCACTCAGCCACATGCACGCCAAACCACAAAGGTAAGTACCCTCACCAACCCAAATTACCTTTGACAAACAATAGGTCATGGTCTCTCAATGATTTGACCATTTATACCCCGCTTACATAGGGCACTGAGTTTGATCATTTGTCTTAGAAGCAATGCCAACTCCTTGCCTTAGTTATACACGAACAGGTTGCACAACTACTTCTCGCTTCTTTGGGCATATCACTAACCCATTCGTCTTAGAAACTATGCTTAGTCGCCCTGAATTGTTTAAATAACCAAGTTATATATACTTCTCTGAACTTCATCTTTGAAAGTGAGCGTAAGGCTGAGCCATTCGTCTTAGAAAGAATGCTCAGTCTGCCCAAATTACCTTCAGTTATAACTCTTAGTTGTACTCTCTTTATTTGTAATAAGACTATAGTCAGACCATCCGTCTTAGAAACAATGTCTGGCTAGCCTTGTTCTCATATATATATATATATATATATAACATTATAGAGAATCATATTCCTTTGTTCTTATTATAGTCCTGTGGCCTCAGACTTAGACCATTCATCTTAGAAACAATGCTTAGTCCTTTGACATGAACTTTCCCTCAGAACAAAACAATCAAAAAAAAAGTTGAGCCATTCGTTTTAGAAACAATGCTCAATCCATTTTCTCTCAATACTAAAAAAAAGTAGAGTACCCTGGGTCAAGACCCAGAGACCGTTCAGAAACCACCCAAAAATAAACAACGACCAGACCATTCATCTTAGAAACAATGTCTGACCCTCAAGATTCAAGCAATCAATAATACCTCTCAAAATAAGTAGTCAGGTCATTCATCTTAGAAACAATGTCTGACATAATTAAATAAACACAGCGACCAAGTCATTCGTCTTAGAAACAATGCTTGGCCCTTCAGAAAACAGAACAAAACATAGCAGTCAGACCACTCGTCTTAGAAACAATGTCTGACCCTATAAGACCCGTTCACGCACAAACAAAACTGCCTTCCTCCCAACCTTCCCCCTAATGCAAACCCCTTATTACAATCTGCTTTGAGACAAACAAAGAACTGAGACTGCAATTTATACATATATTCCTTTACTTACTCTGGTTTATATAACAGCCATTTCGTCAAAACGAACATATTATATTTTTTGAACGAAATCAAAACTGACTTTTCTTGCCAAAATCCAGTCGGAATTTTTGGCTCTTAGGGGATCCGGCGTTCCCAAAATGCCGGACCCCCTACATGTATCTGGTCTATGCTTGAGATCAGATTAAAAAAAAAAAAAATGGTCTCAAGCACAGACCAGATACATGTAGGGGGTCCGTCGTTTTGGGAATGCCGGATCCCCAGGAGCCAAAAATTCCGACCGGATTTTGGCAAAAAAAGTCAGTTTTGATTTCGTTCAAAAAATATAAAATGTCCGTTTTGACGAAATGGCTGTTATGTCCTGAAAGTCAAACTTAAAGTCAAAGTTGGGCAGCATACAATACACTCAGTCAATACATAGGGTGTTGTACAGATAGGGGCTATACTGGGCTTATAAGGGAAAGTCAAATATTACCTGTTTGTTTCCTGCCGTCGGAACTCCTCCTGAGTTCCGGCAGAGCTCCCACTATCGAGCGCATCGGCCCTCGCATGAACGAGGGCCCTCCCGGCTATGTCACGTAGGAGTTAGAAAAACATAATCGAGAGACAACTTAGGACGATGCAGAAATAATCCCGCGAACTGTCGAGACGGACGTGGTCGCATTGTCCCTTCGCCGCTCTAGCCGGGTGCGCCAGCTATACATCCCGCGGTCCCCTACGACAGGATAGGTTTTCGCGGAGCACAACTTATCTTCCCTGAGGGGCTGTCACCACCCTCAGGGGCGTATCCCTACCGAGCTACTGACCCACGTGCGAAAGTTTTTACATGCAATTGCAGAGGTAGGTCAGCCGAGGGCGTTTGCTCACTCGCTGGAGTATAGGTACGCTTGGCTAAGGCCAAGTGGACCCGAACGTTGTTCGTTCCCGAGGGCGCTGATCTCCTCGGTACGAACGAGCGTCGGTCGACTAGGACGGCCTCGACCAAACGCGAAATCCAACACATAATCCTAGCCCCTTTATAATCCCCTACTCATAAAATGAACGAAACCAATACATAACCAACATTTCGACTTGATGAGATGATATGCCAAGGTTATCATTTCCTGCCTACCTGACTGAAGAGACAATTATACCGTCATTCGAGGACGGAAGATCCGTCGCGCACGACCTCTACAAGTAAATACATGCAGATCAACAAGTGATCTGTTTCCTGGTCGATGTTTAAACTCCCGGTCCGACCGCACCGTCGTACCGCACGCATCTACTTGGAGGAGCGAATGACAATTTTGTTTGTCGCTTTGTCCTCCTAGGCAATAATTACTCTCTTTGTTCCACGAACGACGAAGTAGCCATTGCCAACACCAGGTTACTTGGCGTGGGACTGTTTCGTCTTCTGTTACCCTGTCCTCGTTGTTCCGCTCGACACCTCTTCAAGTGTTCGGCCTTCGCTTTGTTTAGCGTATTTTTAAGTGGTTGATTACCCCTCAATGCATCAGCATGATAGTGCTATCATCGGGGCAATCTAGATACTATCCATCTGGTTGGCCTACCTACACAAGGTCGTTGTTTTTTTTTTGTTATTATTACCCCTGTAGAGTCACATAGGCGTGACCCTACTATAAGGACAACTCACCATGACACCAGATTTGAGAGGGTGCGCTTAGCCGGGATAAACCTGCCGGCCCTCATGGGCCTCAGCCTCTATCCGACCGAGTCGTGTTAGCTCATCGTCGTCAAACGTCAAGGTGGAGACACGTCCACCTCGCACAACTCGAACCTTCCGCGTATCATAAAGAGAAGCCATCCGTGAGGCGAGCTTCCAGACTATGGCGCGGAACGGCTGACGCATCCGGAAAAGGTGCGTGGTCGTGGTGTCCTTAATCCGGATGACGCCGTAGTGCTTCCCGGATAGGGTAATTTTAACGCTCACAATGACCCGAGAGAGGCATTGGAGGTTGCTTGCGCGATGGAAGTATAAGGTATATCCATGAACTTCTCTCGGAAGTCGGGCCACATTGGCACGAACATCTGCGCGCGAGTTGGGAAAAAATCCCTGCCCATCACTGAGCAGGCCGATAAAGCCAATCCAACGTGTGGGTGCTCCATTTCGAACCAGTAGTAATCGCTCCGCGCGCCGGATCACCTCCTCGTCCATAGTGTCGTGAATCAGTAGATACCAGGCCTGAGTAAGATCTCGCCGTCCGCTGGACATCTGCACACCGAAAGAGCCGCCTGTTAGAAGAGGCACTCGTAGATTTCACAAGCCTCTTCATAAAATGCGGTGACATCAAAACGTTCCGAGCGAACGGTATTAAATCTATTCACCCGGACCCGTTTCACATAATGAAGAAGGCTAAATGGTCCTTGCAGATCGTTCAAATGGAGTACAATATGGAGGAACATCCCCCTAACCTCAGGAATGGTCTCTACTCCCGGACACTCCTCGTGAACCACCACTAGGTTCATGTCTTGTAATCCCGTGATGGAGTAGGAGGCGCAAAGTCATACAATACGCTGATCTGGTTCAACCAAGAAAATATAACTCCGTGGTGGTTTCCTCACGCTCCCGTCCCAGAATCGTGGCGCATCCCGCTCCGAATAAACTTAAAGTAGGTTGCACACCAGCCTTCCTTTCCGTATCATGCCGGCGTGGGATCGTGTTGGCACCGCTAACTGATTAGCCGCCGCTTCGCGTGTGCTGAAAAATCGGAGGATCACTGTCTCCGCAAGCATCTGAACAAAAACGAAGCGATAACTTTGTCAAAATAATTTTAGGTATACGAATTTCCATGTTCAATTTCCACTTCCCTTTTCGGGCCGTGATTCTTATGTCACGGTCCGACCGCGAAAGTAGTGCCTACTTGCACTTCTTTTAACACTAGTTSAAGCACGGGYTGGGCTTCTTGTGGCGCCAGCCCTCCCACGCGTTGGTGGCACCTAATATGGCCACCCGGCAGGGTACTAGATTCAGCCTCCCCTTTCTCTGAAAGCACGAGGAGGCGACTGCTCCAAGCTTCAAGACCCCCCACCCTCTAGGAAGTGGTCTGGAATACCCCTACCCCTCGCCCGAACACATTGTTCAGAACTCAGAAGTTGGGCAGGCTCCACCGCAACAGCATGGTATTCCCCCGCATAAGCGGTCCGCTCCGAGTCGATAACAGGGCCGGCCCCTAAGGCAACGAACCCCCGCCTTGGATGCCTCCTAGAGAGAAGAAGCCTAGACCCTAGGTGCAGACGACCGCTCTATGCCTTCCCGACTAAGGGGCGACTTAGACGAATTGAGAAGAAAAAAAGGTAAGATATTTTGGACGGGCATAGAAGGATAGTGGTCGTTCGGGATAGAATGGGGAAATCCTTGGGAAGATACTAAGGTGTCTCCTTGTCTTCTTTCCTTTTAATTTTCCCACGGCCTTCATTCTTCCGGCACCCGTCCGTTCGCACTCCCGTTATTATTTTTGTTCCTCCTCTTTTCTGTCACATGCATTCAGGTTGAGTGGGAGAGAGGTAAGCATCCCCGTTATTATCTCGAGCAAACAATGCTGATTCCTTCTCACATGCATCCCCCAACCTACCTGCACAATCAAGAAAAGAAACAATCAAGAGATTCATCCATCCCTCAAACAAGTCAACCCTTTCTCCACACGCATGACATCACACTCTCACTCTACCGTTTCCCCTGAATTCAAACCAAGGTCATGCAAGGTGTGGGTTCACGTGGGTGTGCAAAGGAGCTGAGTCGCACTGACCTTGAGTGAATTTCTTGAAGGCTCACTCAAGAAAGCCAAGTATTTGCTGAACAAAATTCGGCCGCAAAACTCTCGTTGTGGCCACTCACAAGGATGGGTCACACCCTCCTTCAACCGCCACCTCTGATTCAGGCGCCGCTCACCAACACAGAAGCGAGCCCGCCGTTGAGGAGGGCATCACACTCTCAAATCCCATAGTCTCAATGTCACACCTTCCACCAAAGACAGCACCGATTCAACCCACCAAATACCAAGCCAGGCCACCACCTGCCTGCCGCAATACTTGGTGGCCTCGGACCCAATCCCCGCTTACTCAGTGTGCCGCAAAAAAAATAACAGCGGCCTTAACAGTCCTTACAGGTACCGCATGCCGCAACGTCCTCAACAAGACGATTGCCACACCCTTTCTATTACAAAGCGCACTTCCACCTTTGCGGTATCGTCCCTGCGGCAACGTCCAACCCCCCTTCTCGCAGTCGTGTGCAAAATACTGTCGCCACACAATCCAGTAGCACCCGCGCCGTACCGCCAAGAAAATCGGTGTTGCCGCTGCAAGAATTCGGCAGCGCTTCCGCTGTACCGCCAAGAAAACCAGCGCTGCCGCCGCACAATTTCGGCAGCGCTTCCGTCGTACCGCCAAGAAACCAGCGCTACCGCCGCACCGTTTCGGCAGCGCTTCCGCCGTACCGCCCAATCCAGCAGCAGCCTCAAGGCTACGGCTTCCCCACAGCCCGCAACACAGCACAGAAGGTGGGGCAAGAAGCTCCTAGCCTTTAGCTATGGCTGCCTCCTCCTTCCTCCAAGTGCTACTGCAGACCTCCAGCACTTCGCCTCATCACACCAGCAGCCAGCCAGCCAGCATCTACTCAAGTAGAATGCCCCAACAACATTGCCACAAGTGTGAGGCTGCTGGGTGGCAGGCTAGCTTTTATGTTTGGCTGAAGGCTGAGGGCAGCTACTTTGCCCCCAGCCAAATCTCGGAACAGATCCTGACCCTGGATCAAAATCGCGATCAAGGGTCAGAAAACTTGATATTCCCCAAGGGGAACCAAGTCCTAAACCTTGGCAGTGCATCTGGCCTTCACCCGCGGCCAGACGCAGCCCCGAAACGGCTGTACCAAGCCTTTTTCCAGCAGACTGTTGAAACCAACAATCTGCTATCTATCCATAGTCCGGATGCTTCTAAACTTGCATCTCGACCGAGGCCGCGGCTAGATCCACGGCCGTTTTCCCCCCTTTTTTTTTTTCTAACTTCTTCCCCTTTTTTTTTTTTTCCTTTTCGTTTTTTTTTTTTTTTTTTTTCGTTTTTCTATTGCAGGGGCAGCTCGTCGTTTGGAAACGAACGAGCAGGCTCCCCTCCCTAAGTCATTTCACAGAGTCGGACTAGAGTCAAGATCAACAGGGTCTTTTTTCCTCCCCTTAGCCCTGCGCCCGTACCCGGACGTCTTCGGCGCCAGGTTCGGGCGCGCAGGCGAAAACTGCAGCCCGTTTCTTAGAAACCCAACGGGCGCAGTGCTGGCCCCTCTCTCTCTCTCTCTCAGACGAACCCCCCCCCGCGACATACCTGCATACAGCCGTATTTATGCGGCTGGTTCATTTCGCTGGCCCTCTGTCGAGGCTCAGCCTCCTGATGAGTTGGTGGAAGTCCAACGAAACAGTCGGGCACAGTCACCTCCCGTTCGTTTGAAACGAACGGGTGTGCTCACCCAAAGCAGAAAAAAAAAAGAAAAAATCTAACTAAAATCTAAGAAAAAATCTAACAAAAAAATCTAAACAAATCTAATAAGGAAACGAAAGAAAAAAAGAAAAAAGAAAAAGTCTCCAAAAAAAACAGTCACCCGTTTCTTCGGGCGCCTGTATGTTCGTGGGGACCCTAAGTCCCCTTCACTCCTCGCGGCGCCATCTGGCGCTTTAGTTTGTTTGTTTGTTTGTTTGTTTTTTTTTTTTTTTTTTTTTTTTTTTTTTTCTTCCAGTTTGTTTTTTTCTTCAACTGTTGGCTTAGGCCAACGGTCGCGTCGTTTCGTCCGTATGACCCCAACCAGCAAAAGCAAAAAAAAAGAGAAAAGAAAAACCAAAAAAAGAAGGAGAAAAACTCCTTACCTCGACGTTGCTATTCCCTCCATTGCGCCCGTACCTGGTTGCTTATGCGTCCAGCTACCGGACAGGTAAGTTTTTTTTTTTTTTTTTTTTTTTTCCAAAGAAGAAAATTCGGCCATTTCTCGGACTATGCATGTCATCCTCACGCAGGGGCCTTTTCACCCTGGCGCGGCTGCGCGATCTCGAAGATCGCACGGCCAGAAATCGGCCGCACCCCTTGTCAATTTGCGGGCTGCTCCAAAAGGAGCTAGCCCGGTAGTGCAGGTTGTTAGGTTCGATCCCTATGTCTGCAGAGTAGTAATCTGGCGACGGTACCTACTGGGCTAGCTCCTTTTCACATCAGAAAAGCAGCGGCCCTTCCATATGAAGGGCTTCTCGTGCCTAGCAGGCCCCTTGCTAACGCCTAGCAGGCTATGCCTTCTAAGCCGGCTTGCTGCCGTGGCTGGCAGGCGGGGTCGGCGGCCGACAACTTTAACAATGTCGTACTCAGCCGGCCTCGACGCCTTCGCCCCCGGGTCCTTGGCGCAAAAGCCGTATGGACCCTAAGCCATCCCTTCACGCCGCGGTCCATCTTGCCACGACGACCCCTTCTTGGCCCGCTTAGGCCGTGAATCGCGCGGCTTAACAACCGCGCGACCTTATTAGAGGTAGAGTAGGCTCAACTTTAGTTTCCCCACGACTGCACACCAGCGCGGCCTCGTCGAAACCCGCGGACAAAAGTGTCGACCCCCGTTAGCCCGCACGGATGTCAGTGTCGTCCTGCGTCGACGACGTCAGGTTCAAAAAGTTCAAGTCTTTCAGTCATAGCGCTGGTCTGGATAAACTCTGGCAACGTCAATCTCATCAAGTCTTCTAATTAAGTCAGAAGGTCAGACAGTGTCCGACGTTGAAAAACACGGGCAGATACCCTTGTCAGGGTTTCTGCCCCGACACCACAATAGGTGGGGCAAACCTCCCACAGAGGCCTTGGCGCGGATTACGGGTTGCAATCCCGCCTGCTGCCTTCCTCTCAGAACCAATGGACTAGACTTAGAGGGAGAAGGGCAGAAGAAGAAGCATTTAGTCTCTCAGATGCAAGAAGGGTGCTCTCAGACTCGCCGGAGAGGGCCTTGGTATCTTCAGCGCCTAAGGGCCCCGCAATGATGGCCAAGTGTAACAGCTTGGTCCCCCAAAGTCCAACTGCCGAATTCAACCCTCCTGACGAACTCTTAATTTGCACCAGTAGCCCCCTGTCGCCACTACTCCTCCAAGCTGCGGCAGCAGCCTTCCTATCTGCCCGGCCACCTTCCCTGAACTGTCGCCGCAGCCTCCTTCCTAGCCCAACTGCAGCTATATGGTAGCCTGAAGCATCCTGTAGCAATCAATGGGGACCAGCAGCAGTATGCAGCAGCCTCCCTTGCAGCCTCACCGGGCCCCCCATACCTTACCTGAGCAGCAACTCAACACCCCGCTGAGCTCCCAAAGGGAACTCAGAGTGCACAGAGGGCTGGTGTAACAAGGTCGCGCACACCGCAGCCACTCCTGCAGCAAGGCACAACACGATCAACAACGCAGTGCTGCTTCAACGATCCCAGTAACCAGTGGCAAGCACAACAGCCGTTGCAGATAGAAATACCGCTGGCTCGCCCAGTAACAGACCAACACCAGGTATCGTAGGCCAGAATGCACAGTGCGGAGCGTTCCTCAAACACACAGTGCCGGTAGTAGCCTCTCTCGCAGCTCTACCATCCTCAGACTTGGTGCAGCAGCCTCTCCCTGCGGCCCAAACACTCCCCTCACACTACACCTTTGTTCCCCAACACGGTGCAACAGTCATATAGCTCCCAAATAGTTGCAGTCGGTCACTGCAGCAATCAGCAAGCCCAGCAACTGCTATAGTGGAGAATGCGGTCACGGATATGCAGCAAGGAACACAACTTATAAAGCCGCACAGGGTGGGGCACCGGCTTAACTGCACAGCGATGCGCAGCGTCAGTAGCGACAACAAACGTTGTTTAAATGAACAAAAATGAGCACACGACTGTGAAGCAGCACAGGTGCTACTATGGTTAGAATGCCCAGTAGCAGTGGCGTTGGCAGTACCCATGGCAGTCTTGTGCCTAGTCAACCAGGCCCAATCACAACAACTATACCTCCACCTCCCGAATCCCTTCCCCTTTCAATAAGGCTCACCAACCTTGTCGAGCTTGTGGTCCGGAGTGTGTTGGCCACGGCTTAAACCCGACTGTGGATCAAAACACAACTCTCGCTCATGCTACAGCAACCCACAGTGTGGCCTAGCGAACTACTCAGCGAGTGACATGCCCACCTCAAGTGTCCTTCTTCATCATATAGAGGTACACGACGAACTGGGCAGCGAAGCGCAGGGGAAAAGCAACAAGCACGGTAGTGCAGCGGGCATACGATAGTCTGTACAGTCGTACCAGGTAGCAGCACAACAATCTGCAGTAAAACACAACAACCGCCTATCCCAGCCATACGCAGGAGCCTTGGCAATCAAGGCGTGCATCACCAGGCATGGCCCTGGCAGTAGCGCACCAACTGTGTCTAGTCGCCCGACAGCCACAACTACCCTTAGCCGCCCTCGCCAGCAAAGCTCGGCCATCCACCTTCGTTCCGAACTTATGTGAGCCGCAGTCAACTTCCACAGGCTGGCTCACCTTCGGCAGTCAAGTAAGGTGCCTTCTGTGCCTCCCGCTTTCTCCCATCCGTTGGCGCTCAGCGCAAGACTACTGCTACACAACCATTGGCAGTAGCTGGCTGTTGATCACATACCCCGTCAGCGTCAGCAGCAGCAACCCAGTGCATGAAGATGTCGACCCCGTAGACCATAAGACCAGGCGTGTGCCTCGCATCATCAACCTCCCCTCGCCCTTTTCTCTTTCTTAGTCTTCAATGCGCCCACACTTATCTGCCTTCTCCTACCGATAAGATGAGTAGAATCGGAATGAATCTTCCGTTAGAGTACGGGCAGGTGCATTCACGCTACCTTGCGCGACTCATACTCCCCACACTACCGAATCCGCTCTCCAACTTCTCGATCCAACCTCCCCTTCGGGTTCACTAACCTTCAAAACCCCAGTTTAGGCTCCTCCCTTCCTCAAATCCGTAAAGAAACGAGCAAGACAATCGTTTCTTCCCTTTACCGTATCCGCTTCCACCATAGCCCCGCACACCTTCTTTTCTTCGTAACTTCTATCACGGCTCTCCTCGCTTCGATCCAACTTCGGATCTGGGGTTGCCCGCCCTGAAAACCCCCGGATCACCTCTCCTTCTTCCCAGAACCTCCCTCTATCAACAACGCTCCGCCCTCTCTGCTGCGCCTGAGTTCGCAGTTGCAATCTCCCCTTCCTTTCAGCTGAACCTGGCAAGGCCTACATCCAGGTTCATCCGCCCTTGTTCTCTCCCTCTCTGCTTTACCTCCTTCGGGTCCTGGTCGGTCGCCAGCTCCGATTCTCGACACAACACGCCCATAATTTTCTTCCCCCTTTTTAGTGTTTGTTGTCTCAGTTCTCTCTCCTCCACTTTCCCTTGCCTGGTTAATCGTTGTGTTCCAACAGCAGCCAACTGCGCAACGTCCGTTTTCGTCAAGAAGCGACAACTAGAATTTGAGGAAAGGAACACATGCGCCCGGGTTCTCTTTGCTTTTATGCGTGCCGCCTTTCCGCAGAGGGTATGCTAATCTTCTCTGTATCGTTCCAATTCTAACGGATGTCCCGAAGGACTACTAGGCCACACTGGCTCACAGCTCCTACGCCGGGCCCATCAATGGAACGTCACCGTAATCCCATCCTTCTCGCCCAGGTCCGACTGTAGTCCGCATGCCCAGCCCCAAAAAGGGGTGAAACAAGTAAGTCAGCAAGAAGCAAAAAAAAGGGAAAGAAAAAAAAAAAAAGGAAAGGCAAAAAAAAGAAAATGAAACAAGCTACAGGAACGGCTATTAAGGGAGATAAGGGGCAGCTAGCACCTGGCCGGTCCTCGCGCTTCGTGCCCATCATCGCACCTACCAGCAAAAGCTAAGGGGGATAGCCCTGGCGACCCTCCACCCCTCGACTTTCTCCTCACCGCTCCGCTGCCTGCTGGCCTTGATCCCCGCGCCTCTACTATAACAGTCCGGTATTGTAACCTATAGGGCTAAGCCCCAGCTTGGAACTAATTGGCACGGATCCCCATATAAGGTGGTGCAGCCTGATGCCTGAGACTAAGGGAGCACGATGGGCCTCGCCTCCACCTACGACCAGACGTGAGGCTGCTAAGCCCCCACGCCGGCCTCCCAAAGCTGTGTCGTGGCCACCCCGCGCACCATCCTACGTACCAAACCCCGCTACCGGCCACATACGGTGAATAGGGGTCAACTAGTTAATCCTTAGTCGATATGACAATAGAAATTAGGCCGGTTGACTATACCAGTTACATAATTAAATACATAGGTGAAATCACCCGCACGCCTTAAAACTGTGCGCCCACTCACCCTCTATCCTGGTCAACCTCCTGGCCAAGGGCAGGTCACAGATACGGTCGGGCCTCGTGCGACACACTCAGAGTTTAACCCAAACTTATTTTCTGTCACTTGCAAAACCCAGGGCGGATATCCTTGTAAGCTGTGGAAGGCCGCTGCTGCTGAACAGGGAACACAGTTGCAAATGACTTCTGGGAATCACCCAGAGGCAAATGGTCAAGCCGAGCAACTGAATTGCGTTGTACAGCACATGTTGAGGCATTACATTAAGCCTAACTAGGTGGACTGGGATGAGAAGCTCGCTCTCATCGCCAGCCTGTATAACAACGCCATACACAGCGCCACCGGGGTGAGCCCAAACAGTCTACTATTGACCTTTAAACCTAGACTGCCCTTAGATTTTCTCTCGCCCGAGAATCAGTCAACTGCTGCACCGGGTGTCCTGGAATTCGCCTATCGGTATGAACAGAAGATGCAGCACGCGGTAGAACAGATGCAGAAGGCACAGGCGGCAATGATCGAGTCTGAGAACAGACACCACCGTCCTTCTACCTTTCAGGTTGGGGAAAGGGTCTGGGTTAAATCGTCAGAATTAGGACAAGAGCACGGGATTTCCCGCAAACTCATGCCCCAGTACTTTGGGCCTTGGGAAGTGTTGGATGTTGTTGGGACTGATCCGGATGGGCCATCCTATGTTATCCGAATCCCTGGTCACCTCCGTACCTACCCAGTCTTTCACGCTTCTAAGCTTGCACCATCCAAAGAAACTGATCAGTTTCCCTCGCGACGCTCAATGCTGCCCCCAACCATGGATGGAGAAGTGGGCATTGATGACATCGTGGATCACAGGGAGCTCCCAGTTCAGAGACCTACAGGCAGGGGACGTCCTCCAAAACCGAAGCTCCAGTACCGCGTTCGGTTTCGAAATCATACTAATCCAAAGGAGGACCGATGGTTCACGAGAAAAGAACTCATGCAGACCGCACCTCAAGTTATAGCCCAATACGAGAGATCTCTGCAGAAAGAAAAGCGCCCCATGATCGAAGACTGAGCTTCTCAGAGGACTGTTGAAGCTAAGGAGGAGGGAATGCGAGGCTATGCCTCTATGAGCCTCGTTCAACCACTATTTTGGAGCCAGTCGGCCGCCCTAAGTGAAGGCAGGCTCGACGAGGCCCTCAGGGCCCTTCTTCGGCTACTGCGCAACCAAGGAAATTCAGGCAGTTGCGCAGCCCCAGTTGGTTGAAGAAACCCAGGCCCTGGGCGGCCTTTGTGAATGAATAGAAAGCAGGCCCTGGGCTGGATATGGGTATCGGGCCGAACACAGGCCACAGGCAGTTGGGCACATGCAACCACCTCAGGCCCTGGGCCTGTTGTTGCGTGTACTGGGCCTCAGGCTAACGGGGCCTACTGGAAGCTTCCTGGGACTGGACGCAGGCAGGCCACTTTGATATAGCAAAGGGCCTGCCTCCTCATTCGACATTCGGGTGTTGGCTGCATGCTGCGCAAGCGCTGCTGCTGCGCTAATACTGGCTGGTGCCTACGCTCTCACGGGCGAGCAGGGGAGTAGCACGCAGCCATAGCCGAGCTGCGCTGATGTAAGCTGGGTGAGGCGCAGGGTGGTCCTTGGGTGCGAGTGGCATCTGTGAGTTGGGGAACGAGGTTGTGAGTGTAGCGCGAGACATACCTGGTGCTGGAAGCGTGCGACATTGGTCGCCATATGCTCGTACTTCGGGAATGTTGTTGATGTCATCTTTCTGCTTCGTAGTATAGGCTAGATAGGATCTGCCACATGTAGTCTGGGCGTCGAGCGCCAGATAGGATATCAACTCTGGTTTTTCGTTGATGATGATGGGACTACTTCAGCATTGTCAAGTATGAACTCTTGGTGTGTTCTTATTTGGGGAATCTCGTGTTGCAATTCTGCTGTTGGTTCGAGGTCAAGACTATCTGAACTGATATGTATGATGCTGTTTGATTGTTGAAGTTCGCTATTGCTCATCTTCCTTGCATTAGGGTAGGGAGGAAAGTATTGTTGGTTGGTTACCTACCTGCGTTTTTCCCTCCCACCCACCCTTTGCATGCATTTCCGGGTTGGTACAGTGCCACGTCAGCAGTGCCACGTCAGCAACAGTGCCACGTCAGCGATAGTGCCACGTCAGCAACAATGCCACGTCAGCAGTGCCACATCAGCAGTGCCAACGTCAGCAACAGTGCCACGTCAGCAGTGCCACGTCAACAACAGTGCCACGTCAGCAGTGCCCCACCACCATGACGGTGTCCTGCTATGCCGTCTTAGTCGAGCCTTAGCACCGCCCTTCAAGACCCCCTCTCGACTCAGCGGCACTGCGCCCTCCTCTTTTTACACGGCCCACCAATTCCACCCCCCCCCACTGGTCTGGCTTCCGGCACCTGGCGCTCTTCCCTCACACCCCTTACCGGAATAAACTTCAACCCACAAGTATCAGTTTTTCAGTCCTCCCGTCGTTCTTTGGGGCAATTTTGGCTCCAGGGGGCACTCAAATAGTTGGAATTCCGATCGGAGTTTGCGTACGTAAGGTCATGCACAGTTACTGCTGTAAGGACAGATCAATAGACCGACCAAGAAGCGGAACTGACGCAAGCTAGTCCAAGTCCAGTTCAAGTTCGAAAAGATAGCGCTTCTCCGAAATGGAGTCAACGTGAGTATGCTGAGCCAGGTTCCAGTTCCAGAAAAAAAAAGAAAGCTCGTTTCCGAAGCGGAGGTAATGCGAGTACTTCGAGCCAGGTTCCAGTTCCAGAAAACAAAAAAAAGAAAGCTCGTCTCTGAAGCGGAGGTAATGCGAGTATGCTGAGCCAGGTTCCTGTTCCAGAAAACAAAAAGGAAAGCTTGTCTCCGAAGCAGAGGTAATGCGAGTATGCTGAGCCAGGTTCCAGGTCCAAAGACCCGTAAACAGTCCGACTCACTCGCCCTCTCTCTCTCTCTCTTTCTTCCTCTCTCTCTCTTTATCTCTCTCTCTTTCTCACTCTCCTTTCTTTCATTTTCTCAATATTTCTCCTTTTCGCTCTCTTTCTCTTTCTCGCTCTTTCTCTCTCTTTCTCTCTTTCCCTGCCACTCTCTCTCCTTTTCTCTCTCTCGCTCTTTCTCACTCTCTCTATCTCTCTCTCTCTCTCTCTCTCTCTCTCTCTCTCTCTCTCTCTCTCTCTCTCTCTCTCTCTCTCTCTCTCTCTCTCTCTCTCTCTC
>BFEA01001031.1:23959-35587 GCA_003427395.1 Chara braunii
GATAAATGCCCGTGTATGCCTTATAAAAAAGGGGAAAGAAACATTCGATAAATTTAGAGCGATACAGAGAAAATTAGCATCGCCCCTGCTCAAGGATGACACGCATAAATCAAGAAAAAATCCAAATTTAAAAAAAAAAAAAAAAAAAAAAAAAAGGGGGAAGAAACAAAACGGTCAAGTGCCCAGTTCAGAAACTGCGCGTATGCATGTTGTTGGGCACTCTGTAGTGGACTGGCGCCACTGCTCACCAATTGAGCAAAATGAGAATGAATCTTCAGGTAGAACATGGGAAGATTCACCGCCCCATTTTTTTTCTTGCTTTTTTTTTGCAAAGGGAAAACTAGGGCGCTGTCCCCGGTGCTTATGAAAATGCATTTTTTCAGCCACAGTTTCGCGAAGCTGCAGTACCCAGGGTTGGGTGCCGGTCCGCCGAAACTGCAGTACAAGATCTGTTTTTGTTTTGTTCTGTTTGGATTTTTTTTTTCATTTCTTTTGTTCTATGCTACCAGCTTGTCCGGACACCAGGGGCGAGGTCCCACAAGCTAAGAGGGTTGGATTTTAGGAGCCTGAATATGGATGTGTTTTACACAGAGATGCAGCAAAGCATTTCAATCTCTATTTCCTGCACCTATCCACAACCACGGCCAGATTCAGGCGGTAAATCCAATGATCCCCTTTGCTAGCAGGACCACACCCCAGACGTCCAGCCTGGACAACCGCAAATTTCTGGATGTCTACGAGGAAAAAGATTACAGCAAATCTCGAAGGACCAATCATTATGCAGCATTCCAAAATTTTCTCATACAAACAACTGCGAGGAACTGGGTCCTTGGCAGGCCTAAGGGGGCCCTGTTACAGAAGTGCCCGCCCTAAGTGAGGGTGGCGTAACAAATCTCGAGAGGCCCTCTGCTGTCAATTTCGTATTCGGGGTCCAGTGTTACATGCTGCGCCTGCAACAGGCTGCACGGGCCATTTTCAGGCCCGTGACGTTTTCAGGCCAAAAGCCTGAAAACAAGGGCCTACAGGCTCTGAGTCGTTTCAGCCTGAAAGCCTGAAAACAAGGGCCTACAGGCCCTGTGTCATTTCAGCCTAAATCAGGGCCTTTTCGGCCCTGAGCCTTTTCAGCCTGAAACTGAGGGCCATTTTCAGGCACTCATCAGATCGACCCGCCCTGAAACTCGGGCACCAAACCAGGGTTTTAGCACAGGCCATTTTGGGCCTGTTTTCAAGACAACCCCTGGTTGAGCTTCAACGCCAGGGTCTGGCACGTTTCGGCATTGGCAAGAGCAGCCTCCTGGACGGGCCAGCACTATACAGGACTGGCCCGCTCTGCAGGGCGGCAGGTAGTTCCTAGGTACTTCCCAGGCACTTCACGTGCAGTTCAGGAGGCAGGAGGTAGTCTTCAGGATTCGGCAGCAGCACTCTGGAGGAGCGCTGCAGGAGTAGTGGTAGCGCTAGCAGTAGTCTTCAGCGCTGGGCGCTAGTAGGAGTTAGAGTAGTACTGGAGAGAGAGAGAGAGAGATTGGGCGGAGGCCAGGGAGACTTACCTGCAGCGCCATAGCTCCAGCTCCGTCTTCGAGGTACCTGCAGCACAGCGCCAACTTCACAGGTTAGTACCTGGCACATGGGGGAGAGAGAGTTCTTCTTCTTCCTCTTCTCAGTCCACAATCTCCCTCTCACCCTCTCGCTACCTGACTTCACTGCATCAGCAGACTATGAGAGAGCGGGCTTGGTGACATTCGGATCCAGACTCGACATTGGGCTTCAGACATTTTGACGAGGGATTATTTGGGACTTGTAACAAAGACTTGGTGTTGACGACATTCCCATCTCTCCCCCTCTTCTTCGTCTGTTCCGCTCCTCTTCGTTTGTGCATGATCTGGACCTGGCGCATTCTTCCTGTGTGTAGCGCCAGGCCCCTACATTCCCATCTCTCCCCCTCTCCTTCGTCTGTTCCGCTCCTCTTCGTCTGTGCATGATCTGGACCTGGCGCATTCTTCCTGTGTGTAGTGCCAGGCCCCTTCACACCTTGTGATGAGGATGATGTATGTTTGGTCTGCGTTGCAACATTGATTGGGCTAGTCCTTAATATTCTGGCATTCTGCTGCGCTGTCTTGCACAACGTGCTAGAGGTCAGTCCCGGTCAGGTCAGGACTTGTATCTAAGTCTTCCACTGCGCTATAAAGGACCATTTTTTGTATGTATCCGAATGTACACTGCAGGTTGAGATTTCACTTGCACTGCATTGTCCATTCAGTCCCTTTTATCACATTGCGGATCCTCGGTTTTATATGTGCATCGTCCAACTGGGCATGTAACATCCAGGCAGTTGTGACGCGCCCGTTGGTCGAGGGAAACACAGGCCGAGCAGCAAAGACATTCCACGGCAGCCTTCCAGGCCTTTCCTGAAAAACAGGCCGTGGGCAAGAATCGCAGCCTCATACACAGACAGTTGGGAGGCCCAATCGAACGAGGCCCAGTAGCCGCGACAGAGGCACAGCCTCTTGGGGCCTACCGGAAGCTTCGGGGCAGAGGCCCAGGCCAGCCAGGCCGCCGGGGGAGGCAGGCTCTTTCCATATAGGAAAGAGCTTGCTGCCTGGTCGGGCATTCGGGCGCTTGTATGCTAGCGGCAGCGCTGCTGGAGCGGACGCTCGTGGGCTGCTGCTGGCGCTGAGAGGCAGGGTGCAAGCACGTGCGGTCGTGTGTGAGTGAGGGCGCTGCCCTCATAGCCCAGCCTCCATAGCTGGCTCAGCCTGGGACTTGGACTACAGTGAGGCGCAGGGGTGGTCTTCGGGTGAGCAGAGGGAAGACGGGTGTAAGTCGAGGGAGAGAGAGAAGGATGATGATGATGATGTGAGGGCACATACCTGGTATTGGCGATGGTCTGCATTGGGCGACATCTTCAAGTACTTCGTCGGCTGCTGACGTCAACAGTTGCATTGTCGATTAGTAGGCAGATTGTAGCTGTGTAGGAAGTAGGCTGGGCGCCGTGCGCCAAGTAGGGAGAAGGTCCTGGACTCTTGTGTTGGTGGTGGCGAGAGCAAGCTCTCATTGACATTGGTTTTCAGTGTTACGATTCATATCTCCATTGGTGTCATATTGGTGCAATGCTGCTTTCTGGACACTGTGATACTTTCTGGCTTTCAATGTGATCGTGCATTCTGGATCTCTCATATCGCTACTGCTCATTTTCCTTGCACAACGGTTACCCTTAAAAAAGAAAAAGAAAAGGAAAGGGTGGCGGCCTTTGGATATCATCATTGAACTAAAAAGAAAGGCCGGCGGTCTTTGGATATCATCATTGAACTGACCGGCCCCAGGCAATTCACAATGACCTTATTCTCTTCACCTGAAGGTATCTGGAGTCGAACTTGAGTCTGTATTTCAACAGGTCAGGGGTGTAGTACCCGGTGTACCAACCAACTGAGCTACGTCTTCACCCAAATAAAACGCCCGCTCATTATCGCTGCATCTGGACTGAAAGTTGTGCCAAATGCAGCTATAATGACCGGGCGTTCTATTCGGGTGAAGATGTTAGGCCTGTTGGTGATACAAACAACGTTTGACCAGGGGAGTCGTCTCCAAATGCGTTCAACCTCAAAACTTACAAAACAAAAAACACGACTTTTGGGGGAAAATTTTCAAAAAAGTTCAAATTTCTTTTTTTCTGTTCTGGACCTTGTTGGTTGCATGGGGGCCAGACATGTGGTCCCCACGGTTTATGTCAAGTGTAGAACTGTAATACCCAAAAAAAAAAAAAAAAAAACTGTAATACAAACAACTTTCAGGGAAAACACCAATTCCCAGCGAATGTCAAGTGTAGAATTGTAATACAAAAAGAAAAAAAAAGCGATTGCACAACAAAGTACAAACAAAATTTTGGTGAATTGTGTAGTATGAAGTGTGGCATCTGTTCCATACTTGCAAGCAGACGGACCGGACGAGCATCCGGTCTGGTCCACTTTGCTGCGTGCGGCACCCTCCCCCCAGACCGGACGGACCCGGACCGGACCAGACGGGGGCGTTGTTTTCTTTTTTTTGGGGGGGGGTGGGGCGTAACTGGTCGTCGGGCGCACATTCCTGCGCCGCGCGGGTCCGGTCTGGCGGTCTGCCGCACGTGCGGAACCACCCAGACGGCGTCCGCTTGCAAGTATGATCTGTTCTGGTCAGTTTAATATCTCTGATCCGTGGTCTCCATCGGGCGGCGATTTGGGTCACATGATATTAAATTAAATTTTCAGGGCTGCCAGCGGAGCCATAAGGGCAGGATTGCCTGCTCGGTCCTGCACTGCAGCGAAGCGTAACGCAGCCCATCCCTCCATCCAGGAGGAGGGGGGGGGGTGGACTTTTGGTGAATTGTATTGTATAGTAGGGCCCCGTCCAGGGATTAGGGAAATTTGCATGTGTTTTTTTTTTTTTTTTTTTTTTTTTTTTTTTTTTTTTTTTTTTTTTTTTTTTTTTTTTTTTTTTTTTTTTTTTTTTTTTTTTTTTTTTTTTTTTTTAAGACGGCCTTGAGATATCATCATTGAACTGACCGGCCCCAGGCAATTCAAAGTGATTTTATTCTGGTCATCTGATTGTAGCAGGATTTGAACTTGGGTCTGTATTTCAATAGTTCGTTCATAGGGTGTACCAAAGGCGCTACGCTACGCCGGTTGGTTGCGGAACTGCACATTATCGACAGATGACGGTGCTCAAGCAACTACAAAGAAGAGACCCCAACTTGACCAAAAAAAAAAAAAAAAAAAAAGACAGAAGACCACATGCCTTGACGCAGTTCAGATGTGAGCAATAGATAAAAACATTTAGAAAAATGTATTTTGGCCCTTGCTGCTTAACACAGTAAAGCTGCCCAGAGAACCAAAACCCTGCTCATGTGTCTGAACGGTACATCCGCGAACCGTCGATAAACAGACCTGAGTTCAAATCCAGATGATGGCAAGCCGGATATGAAAAATAGCTATGAATTTACTGGGGGGCGGTCAGTTTGATGATATCTCCAAGGCTGTCGCCCCATTTTTTGAAAAGAGCAAAAAGAGAAGGAACAAAAAGAATTCCCCAGCGAGCTGCTCTACCAAAGCACGGCCTGAGATTTCCTAGCCAACTTCGATTGCACATTCAACAATGTGGCACCGAGTCGCTTGAATAAAAAAACAAAACAAAAAAAAAAACAAAAACAAAAAAAAAAAAAAAAAAAAGGAAAAGAAAAAAAAAAGAGAAGCACTAGTACCGACATAAGCAATGACTGACAACGATCAGGCTCGGGAATCATCAGAACTCAGATTTGAAGAAAAAAGAAACAGAAAGGCGGCTAGAGGGAAAGAGCGCAGAAAAACAACAACGACAAGAACAACAACGACAAGAACAACAACAACAACAACAACAACAATAACAAAATAGACAAAAACAGAAAAAATACCTTGACAATCACCCAGGAGATCATCCATGAATCGGACCATGTGCCGTCAAGCGCACTGTGTTCACACGATCCTGCAGTTCGACCTGCGTTCATGGAACCGTCAAGAAAAGCACAGCCTTCCCCACCATCGTTCACCAGGGAAGGTCATCATGAGAGAGAGAGAGAGAGAGAGAGAGAGAGAGAGAGAGAGAGAGAGAGAGAGAGAGAGAGAGAGAGAGAGAGAGAGAGAGAGAGNAGAGAGAGAGAGAGAGAGAGAGAGAGAGAGAGAGAGAGAGAGAGAGAGAGAGAGAGAGAGAGAGAGAGAGAGAGAGAGAGAGACGAGGAGGCTATCCCAGAACTCACCCCTTCCCCTTGAGCATTCGCATGAGGCAGTGGCCCTTCGTTTTCAAACATAAGAGCTCGTGGTGCAGCAATGGCAGCAGGCGGAGTCGATAGGTGAAACTTTTGAGGGATCAAAAGAGCAGTTCATATTGCCGACCCTGTCGTCTGTGGTCAATTCGCTTCTCTGCATGACTGTGCTATCTAGAGATTATCCCATAGTACACCACCCCTGCATTGTCCGTACCGACGCCTACTCACCGTCCGCAGTCTGTGACTCTGTGCCTGGTACTGTTGCTGCTCCTTCGGCGCCAGCATTTAGTCCTGCTGCTAGTTCCATTGGCTCCATGGCAGTGGCAGCGGCGGCGGCTTCCCGAGATGACACTGGAGAGGAAGGTAGGTACATTTGCAAGAGGTGTACACCTGGAGTTCAATTGTACAGAATGGATTGGACACGGAAGAGGATGCATCGACTACGGTGACGGACCGTTCTGGTCCCCTCCAGGCTTAGCAGACTTGGCATGCACTTGCTTACCCTTTTGACTGCAGAGTCGTCTTTCCACTTGACTGCTTGTCGCCTCGGTCACTTTTCACCCGGCGCCAGGGAATTGGCGTTCCCTCGTGCCTTCACCTTACCTCCTCCCTTCGCCACCTGCTGCAGGGATTCCCTTGTGCCTTCACCTTACCTCCTTCCTTCGCCACCTGCTGCAGGACCTGATACCGCGCGATCGTTTGCCAGACTGAGGCCTCCTTGATCAACTCTTTCTCTGACTGCAGCATCTTCATCTTTTATTCCATTCCCTTGTTCGTCTTTGCTCCGGGGCCTTTTTGCCAACTTCAACCTGATGTGACAAGCGCCTCGTTGGATTCATCCCAAGTGCCTTCCTAAATCCCTCCATGTGCTCTCGGGGAGAATAGATCCAATCCCAACGACTAGCTCGACTCCCCTTTCTTAAACCCGTTTTCTTTTTCATTTTCTCCTTTTTTTTTTTTTTTTTTTCCCCTCCTCCTCGAATTCCTCCGCCTTTTAGTTTTCTTCCAATTCAATCTTGTTCGCCTCCAATTCCTTTTTTCTTTTCTCTTTCTTCCTCCTTTCTCTACTTTTCCTCCTCCTCATCCTTTCCTACGTCACCCTTTGGATCCCTGGCTGCTAGACCTGTTTTCCTCCCTATAGGTCCATGGTGTGCATGTGGCATATCGGGAAGAAACCTTAAAAAGAAAACATCGTCGACAATGTTTCCCAAGTCATTGAGAAGGTAAAAAAGACATAAAAAGGATAGTCGTTCATGACCGTCAGAAGTACAACAGCAGATCAAGGTCATGACTTTCGTTCCACATCCTACCTACCACATAGACTCTAGCCTCAAGACCTAAACTTCCTGTCCTATAATCGTTGATTCTACTTCCCTAGCCCCAACTATTTTTGCTACCACTTAGGGCTGTGAGCATCGTCAACCAAGCTAACCAGCAATTTAAGGACTGCTTGCAACGTCCTCATGAATTTTTTAACGCCGCAAACAAGATGTGTGTGGCTTAATGACAACGCTAACTCCACCGTAAAACATTGACCGGTCTTCGCCGAGTCACACGGTTGGTTGCACGCTCGTCAGGACCAGTCATTGGACTAGCCGGGTTGTTTAACAAACGCTCATCGCTCTATGCCCTTGCAGCTGCTTTGTGTCTTCACCTCCCAACTATCAACCTTATCTCATGCAACCTTCCTATTACATAGGACCCTTGACACTTGACTAGGGCTAGTACACCCCACCTAGTTTACCTCTAGAGCCCTTATCTCAAATGATAAACTTTGCATGCATAGCATGTACATGCGGATTTTCAATCCTCCCAGCGGAGAACGAGACCCTACGCACTTCGCGGACACCATGAGGAGCCTGTCCTCCAGCAGGCTATCATTATTTGTCATATGCATCAACTTTCCTACTCCTAGGCCTAATTGACATCAACAAGAATTCAATACCAAAACAATTGACCACAAGCTTTGCATATAAGGTAAAGACCCGACAAAATTCAAGATAACAAGTTTTGTTACATTTTTTCCTTTGATGCAAAGCTGCTGGTCAATTTTGTTAGTCTTGAATTCTTGTTGTTGTCAATCACGTCGAGGAGAAGGAAAGTTGGTACATGCAACGTAGTAATAACTTGTTCAAGGAAGGTTCCCCGCGGTTCTTGTGGAGTGCATTGGGTTTCATGCACCGCCAGGAAGCCTGGAAATGCAATGTAAACCCTACGTATGTCATGTTGATAATTCGAGCTGAGAGTTTTCAAGGCAGCCTACAAGGAGTGAACTAGTCCTAGTGAAGTGTTAAGGGTCTAAGTAGTAAGCAGGTTGCATAAGATAAGGTCTGGCAGCTGGCAGGCGACCACCCACAGTAGTTGCACGGGCATAGAGCGACGGGCGCTCGTTAAACAACCCGGCTAGCCCAATGACAAGTACTGGCAAGCGGGCAACAAACCGTGCGACTGAGCAAGAAACTAAGCTACGTTTTGCAATGGAGTTGGCGTTGTGATCAAGCCATGCCGTCCTGTTTGCGGCGTTAAAGAATTCCTGAAGACGTTGCTAACAGTCCTCAAACCATTGGTTGGCTTGATTGAAAACGCCAACACCCTCTCAAATCATAGAGCGGTCTCTCACTGAGTCACAGGTTTCACTGCAGAAGGCAAGGGCCAACAATACTACTATAATTCTCTATAAATGGTCTACAGTACCCAGTCATCCCCAAGAATGATCTGACTGCATGATCAGTCCCTGATGGTGGCCACCTTTGCATCCTTTGGCTTCACACCTTCCTCAAATATCTCACAACCCAAGTATAAGATCCTAGTATGCCCAAACTTACTTTCCCAAATTGATCTTGTACCAGTGCTTGCGAAGGAGACCTAAGACAATATTCAAGTGCTCTCATGCTCCTCTTGTACTTGAGATACCCGAGGAGAGTGTAAGGCCAAAGGATCTGTGCCTAAGGTCGGATCATTCTTCGGGATGACTAAGTATTATAAACCCTTTGTAAGGTCGGATCATTCTTCGGGATGACTAAGTATTATAAACCCTTTGTAAGAAAATATAAAAGTGTTGTTGTTGCCCCCGTTACTATGCAAACCGAGCATTGGGGATACAATGGTGCCCCCAACAAGATTTCAACCAGACCGCACCTTGATAAACTTCACGACATGTATTCCTCTATGAGAATAGAAAATGATCAAAGGACCAGTCTATGTCTCTTCCTGGATGATCGCCTTCTTCTTGACCTCATCGAGAGCAAGCATGATCTCCTCTGACTGTCAGATCATTATCTTTGTGTTGCCCTGCTCATGAAGCATCTCCTCCTGCATCAATTTTATGCCTTTGGCGGCAGCTTCCTCGTGGTTCCATTCAAGCGATGTAACCTTAAGCTTGAGCACACTCACATTCCCTCTCTGCCGCTTTAACTACCACTCCGGTCCATGTGGACTTCCAAATTACCTTCTCCTCACCGACACCCACTCCTACCACCCCATTTATTGTCTCAGGTGTATCATCCTTCGCATCACTTTTCCCCTTCAGCACCAGCTGACAATCCACCGGCTCTTTTTCACCCATCATCTCCCCTGATGCATTATTTTCCAATGCTCTTGCATGTTACAGCATTCACATATGTTGTGAGAGCTTCCCCTGCTACACATCCCTACACACGTTCCAACTCTTGCCCACTTTCTAACTTTGCTACTCCTTTCCTTTTCAAGAGCACATCTTTTTTCTTCTTCCCTCTTGTCGGTTTGGGGAGGATATTGACTTTCAGCTTGCTCTTCACCTCCCTCATCCACTTCAGCACCACCACCATCCTCCCCATTGGGCTCGTTGGCATCAAAGTTGTTGTCAAACTCATCGGCAACCTCCTCCTTAGTTTTATACCCATCCATCTACATCATCATCATGGAATGCATCCTGGATCCAAAATGCCTCATCAGCTTGTAGCTCCTCTTCTAAGACGACCTCCGTCAAGCGCTTGCCTCAAGTTGAGCGGGCTGGGAGTAGTTGTTGATATTAAACAGGTCTCGAGTTCAAATCCTGAATTGTGAGAGAAGGCTCGCCTCAATGGTATCAATGGGATTTCTATGGAACAAGTTTGCTTTTTTCTTTTCACATGTATTAATCAAAACTATTGAAGGCCATGACTCAAACTCTGGACTTGATTATGCAAAAATAGTAAAATACATGTGAAAAAGACAAAAGCAAACTCGTTCCATATAAATCCCATTGATACCATCGAGGCGAGCCTTCACTCACAATTGAGGATTTGAACACATGACCTGTTTAATATCAACAGCTACATAGACGTTCTATTCAGGGTTTAAATTCACAGGGTCTCCCCCAAAACCACCCACCATTAGAAGGGTCGCAATTCGTCTCTCAAAGGAGTCATATAACTATTATTATATGAACGGGGATACACATTCAGCCCGCAATCTTGACATGTGCACAGGCGACGACGGTTCTCTTCTATCCATAGCACTTTTTGTTCGACAAATATCTTACCCAAAAATGGTGGCCGCTCCAGCTCGAACGCCATCCTCCAGTCTCAGTTCCCTGCTGTACAAGTCAGTATTTGAATTCGTGACCTGCATTGATGGTAGATTCACTCTCTCTCAAATCATCCGTCACAAAGAGCCCACCAGGTCGAACGCCATCCTCAGTTCCCTGTGAAGACCAAAACAATCCATGAGTTCTTCAACCCTCGAGTCTCAGTTCCCTGCCAAGACAAAAACAAATGCAAAGTTGTCAGCACGTTAACCTTGGAGAAAGAAACTTTCCTCTCTTGATATTATTCAATTCCCTCTTGATCAGGCAAAGGGTTCTAATGAACCCAAGGCATTTGTGGACAAAATGTTTTCTCTACCGCATACAGACATTGCCGATGGGCAACACTCTTAGTTGGTTGCATGATTCGTCCTCCTCTCCCTTCCCGTCCCCTCAACAAAATTGTCCTTTTTTTTTGGAAAGACCCTAGGGCTCTACCTCTTTGCAACCTCGTTCCCTCCTCCACACAGTCATGTACTGTTCATGGATGAGGCCCGAGCGGCCACTGGGGAGCATGGACTTTTGAACAGGTTTTGCCAGTCCGTGGAGCGAAAACATATATTTTACCTGGGGTTGTGTGCTCGTCATGAAATACCAGAACCACTACCATATTTCCCGGAACGCAATGCACCCTCCTCATAGATGTATAGAAGTTATTTTCCTGCACAACATGGCAGTGTTGGGTGCTCTTCGGGGGAAGTTGGAAGACACTAAGTAATGCTTGAGCCACATAGCTTTTTCTATCATTATCTCCGGCCCGATAGTCATTAGGAGAGTGTGCTGTGTTCGGGGAAAGATGGAAGATGGTAGTAGTGCTTGAGGCAATTACTTTTCGTATATATTATGATATTATTTAGGGAAAATTTGTCTGGCGCCCCTGTATTTTGCGTTATTTCGCGTCGCCCCCCTCTGATGGCCGGTTTACCCTGTCGCGCCCCTCTGAGCAGGGTTCAAATTTTCCATAAGACCCTGGTGTCGTTTGGGCCTCAAATATTTTCGTCACACCCCTACCAGTACCGGTCCCTAATCTGCGGCATGCCCCTACCGGATGGCCGTTAAAAGCCAGCGGGAAAAGTTTCGGGATGCCCCTACCGGTACCATCCAACTTTTTAGCACGCCCTTACTGCCGTTCGAGGCGCTCCGGGGTGATCTCAAAGCCAGTTCTCTCTCTCTCTCTCTCTCTCTCTCTCTCTTTGCGCGCCAGCAATTTGCAACACCTGAACGTATATTTCCACGAACACGGGAAGATTCATTCCCTATTTGCAACTTCGAACTGAGAGAGAGAGAGAGAGAGAGAGAGAGAGAGAGAGAGAGA
>BFEA01001031.1:111055-128251 GCA_003427395.1 Chara braunii
TTCGTGCATAGCGGGAACGAATCTTCCCGCAGAAGCGGAACTGCAGTATGCATAGTAAGCCACAGAATACCCGCATGTCTCGGAATGGGCAGGGCAGGAAATAGCGACCAAAAGTGATTAAGTCTCCGAAGAAAGTCAGAATACTGCACAGATCGCAATCGGCCATATACTGACCATTGCTTACTAATGGCCGTCACGTCAGACTGTTATGTAGGACAACAACTCAGGATGACCACTGTCAACGAGTCAACAGGCATGAGGTGGGCGCAGCGCGACAGGGAGCGTTGCGCCCCGCCGGCGCCATTACGATCCTGTCGGTGAGCTACAGAGAAGCTAGGCGACGTAGGCGACATGACGGACGAAAGCACGAGGCGCAGGATGGCAGGGCGTGGCGACGAGCAGTGATGGGGAGCAGCAACTAGCGGCGAGGCGTGGGGGAAGAGGGTGCGGTTGAAGGTGACAGGGTGTGATGGAGGATGACGGAGCAGGGGGTAGGGGTGGGTGGTGGCGCCTCGTGGGGCTCGCGACTTGTCAGTACGGTGTGGGAGTAATTTGGTGAAGTGGCGGGCGAAAGTGTGAGGTGCGTGATGGCAGGGAGCAACAGCAGGCGGGTTGAGGTCTGTCAATGTTGCTTTTCGAGATTTTTCTGCTCGTTTTGTTGAAGTGGCAGGTTTGCTCTAGGTGAAGATTCTAACGGCAGGCTACGAGAGATGGTGGATCGAGTAGGTTTCTGCCGCCATGCATATTCTTTCTCTCTCCGGACTGCAGCGAGGGGTCGTCGACGGGCTCGACGGTTTGAGCTCGCGACGTGGCTGTGTTGTGGTAAGTGTTGGCCACAGTCCGAGAATCTTCATCGTTCAACTTTTTGGTTAGATGTGATGCAGGTCACGAGCAGTTGAGATGCTTTTGAAGTCGATGAAGGAGGAGGTGGAAGTTGGGAGAGAGAGAGAACATGACATGTGCGGATGGGGGGAATTGGGGTTGGTAAGGAATTATGTAGATTGTTCGCTGTTTTTCCTAAGTGACAAGACTAATGGTTGAGGTGATCATTTCCTTTTGATTACAAGCCTATAAAATCCCTACTGATTTTTCTGTCGAAAACATGATCTGGATTTTTTTGATGATGATGCATTCTGATGCTGGCGTGATCGGGGAATTTTTTCAGAGGTTGTTTCTGAATAATTTCGTTGTTATGATTGTGCTTTGTTTAAAATATGACTCATAAGATCCTAGGATTTTCTAGATGTAATTGATCCCTAATCTGAAATTCGTTTTTTCTGATTCTAAGCAAGATCCCTAATATGAAATTCGTATTTTCTGAGTAGGATTCTTAATCTTAAATTCGTATTCTCTGAGCAAGATTCCTAATCTGAAATTCGTAATCAGAGTTTTTTGCTCTGATCCCAGTGAATGATTACTCAATTTTGAATTACAAAGGGTTACAAATTGATTTTTCTCAAAAGTGGAATTGATGTCCTACTTTTATCCATTTTTGATCTAATTCTAAATCTAACGTAGCTCTCCATATTTGTGAGCATAAGTTCGGGCTCCTTTTTTTGAATTCGATATTTGATGTCACTTGTTTGAAGGATTTTCAAAAAACTGGTTACAATCGAGTCTTACGCTGTGATATTGCAGGATTTGGGCTCATATGTGCTGATTGAATTATCTCCTTCAGGGTTGGAGCCCCTCCCTGCGACGGTTGTACAAGGTGGGAGGTGTGATCCTTGAGAGGGTAGGGGCGGTATTGTGGGTTTTGTTCTCCTTTGGGCCAGACTGATCTGGGACGGATCAGCTAGGGCGGTTGGGATGGAGGACAAGGGGCCGTGCTATTTTCAGCAAGATGAGAGGTCGAGAGGTGTTTTACTTGGAGGGGGTGGGACACGAGGGAAGGGGATCTTCAGTTCTACGGGGGCATGCTCTAAGGGGTATTGCATGCTGCTGAGGGAGCAAGAGTGAATTAGGGGGTTGTTCTGAACTGGGGATGAGAGGTGAAGGGACGCCTTCCAACGGAGGCAGCGAAAGGACAGGACCTTGTCTTTTTTGGGGGGGAGGAGTAAGCCGCTCGGTTTCTTGTGAGCTCTTTTACATCCAACTGAGATGTGAATAGGCGCATGAATTTCCATGGGGAAAGAAGTAGTTCCCCTCCCGTTCTCTCTCTCCCTGTGGAAATAATAAGTGTTGACCACCTTTTTAGGTTATGATTCATGCATGTGTATCTGTGTTCTTTGAATTCTTTTTAAATTTTTAGGTTTCAACTGGAAAAATCGGCATAATTTTGGTGCTGGTTGCAGTGGATTGTGCTTGCGGTGATAGTTGAAGATAATGCACTCTGCGGTGAAGGGGCTAGCCAGTAGGGCGGAAATAGGGCACATCAGCGGTGGAGATGGTGGCTCTACCGCAGTAAGTCTTGTCGTAGTAAGGTTGATAAGGTTTTGTTGGATGTTTGCAGACAGTGCTTGAAAGAGAGGATGATCGGAACTACAGTCGTGACGACGATTGGTGGCTTGTCTGGTATCTGTTGATGTCTTTGGTCCCAGTGGTTTCAATTTCTTTCTTTCAACCGGTGATATCCCCTATTGAGCGGGTATTTGTTAATTAGTGTTTTTGTTAATTAATGTTTTTGCTAATTAGTGTTATAGGGGAGACACATGCGCAGGCAACACTGGGTAGAGAATTGCAAAACTAGAAGTCAAACCTTGTCCGGATCCTTCCCCTTCTTACGGATAGTAGTTCAAGTTGAATAGGGCAAGGTAATGGTCTTAGGGTTTGATGGGCAGTCAATCCCCTCGCTCGAAGGCAATCAATGCTGCCCATCACCAAGTGCCTGCGCATTTATAGTTGTTCAAACAATTGATTACAATAATCAGGGACACAGGACCTGCTTTCCAGCAGGTGTTGCTCCCCACAAATCGATGGAACCCTCCCAAGACTGCTAGTGATGTCTGCTCCTATCAGCACCTCTAGAATCATCTTGGGATGTTTTGTTAAAAAAAAAAAAAGTGCAACTATGTTCATTGGCAACAGTAGATTATATGCAAGTTTAACTGAAAAGTCAAGCACAAAACAAACACGGTGAGGTCTGACCGGGTCACGCCAATACCAATCTCGTGGATCAAAGTGGAGTTGAGCAGACGGTATGGAGACTGCAAATGGAAAAAATCCTCCGAGGTGTTGCCACCCTGTTGCAGTTCACCAACAGGCACCAGATCCTCAAGGCCAACCACCACAGTGACAAGAGACAATTTAACAAGAGCTGATCCCAAACTTGTGTCTCCATCATTAACATCCCATTGTGATAGCTAAACAAGTGCATTCGGACCTAGACGATCCAACCGCCACAGGTGACAAGGGCGATCCTGATGATCTGAGCGAAACCATATTCCTGGCAATACCTTTTCTGAGTAATACATTCCGGCCAGCTAGGAGGCACAACTTCGAGTATACACCGCAGATTACTGTCAACATTTCGAAGTTCCCGAAGGGACCCCCACAATTGTTCCAGGGGCTTCCAATTCCAAGATTGGAAGTCCCAAAGATCAACCAGGAGAACCACACCACGTGCAAACAAGGACTGGCCAAAAGCATGTGAACCCATAAAAGCAAGAGGCAAACCATTATTTTTCAATGTACAAGGATTGTCAAAAATAGGTTGAGCCAATAACCTATCAAAAGAAAAAACAGGTTGGCCAAGGGAGGGAAGAACCTTTCTTCACTCAACCAATATGGTTTTCCAAACAGACGACTGCGGTCTTTTACGACAAAAAAGGGGGTTAAAAGGGCAAGTTGCACATCTACTAGACAATCTAAACCAAAATCCTAAGCCAACAACCACGTCGCTAATTTGTGCTATGTGCCTCGGCGGGTGCGAAAAGATAACGGATTGGTCACTTAGTGACCATGCCCTGGTTTGGAGGAGACGGGAAAGAAGGCCCAATCCTGCATGGCGACGCTTCTGAATCACCTTGTCCCAGACCACCTTAGGGAGCATGGGATCTGAAGTAGTGCGTTGCTTCCACAAATATTTTGTGCTCAAAACTTGCAACTGGCCAGCAACTTGCTTGGACAACGGTGAACTCCCATGCATATACCATAGCTTCGAAAAGACTGCATTGTTAAGCACAAAAGGGCGCTCATACAGAGAGACGGAGCGGACATGACCCAATTGTCTCAATGTATCAAACATCCCAGTAGTAAGAGCATCTGCAAACAATACATGTCCTTGCTAAAATGAGACATATTGGCCCAACAGTTGTTCCGACACTTCCACCTGAGCCACTTGCAAGCCCCAGTTGTGCAATTGAGGAAACATCGCTAGATCAGGAGGAAGCAGTAGACTTTGACCATTTCACCTTAGCTTCGAAAGCCTGAGCAAACCACTTAATATTTTGTCTGAAAGCCTTCCACAAGCGTAGTTCCAATGCCAAAAAAAGATATGTATCGTTCGCAAAACCCTGCGATTTTACAGGTTCACCATCAGGCAACACCAACCCCCGAACCCTCTCATCATCTCGAAGCATCGAGTGAAAAACTTCAATATAAAGGATATACAAATAAGGAGCTAGCGGACAACCCTGACGCACAGATCTAGAAAGAGAAAACGACATTGAAAGTCGTCCATTAACCAAAACTTACAAAGTCGCACTTGCGAAAAGCGATTTAACAGCATTACAGTAAGCCGGTCGAAATTTCATGTGTCGCAACATTTGCTGCAAAAAGGGTCAATTAGCACAATCGTAGGCCGTCTCAAAATATAATAACAAGACGCCTACAGGTAAGTTATATCTATTAATAAGCTCAATTCCGTGGGCAACAGACATGGGTGAGGTCTTGTGTGTTCTTTTGACACACCACATCGCAGTGGGTAAGGCTTGGTGAACAATCAGCTAGAGGAGTCCTTAGTGCTTCACAACTGACAGGTCCATTAACAATTTCCAGAAGGTTGCCAGTACTGCTGCCAAGCATGACAAAGAGTCTATTATCTAGTTTGTGATCAACCATCTCCTGGCCAAAATCCAATTTACATCCACTTTTGGCTTGACAACTTGGTACCCCATTCTAACTGAATAGTCATACAATGGTATGTAAGATCGTCTTGTGAATGGGTGATCCCATTCCCAATTTCTTGGGTCCACCTGTAAGCTATAGGCCGTTACTGATAAGGAGTAGGGGCGATATTTATCGTCGATTTTGAACACACACAGAGGAATCGAGTGGTCCGCTGAGGGGAAAGCTTTATTAGGACACAAACGTTGCATCTCCGGGCCCAAAGAAGTTGTTGTTTCCTTGGGCTGCCAAGCGAAGGCACAAATTTCGTGTGCGGGTGGGAAATAATCCATCCGCCAGATGCATTCAGAAATATCATTTTCCAAGGATGTATACCACATTCCAATTGTGGGTACTATTCCCAGCCGCAATATATCAACCCATGACTGAGGAATCACCCATTGAAGTATTTTACGTGTTGTTGCTGACGCCAGAGCCCCGTGAGTTTAACACTGAGTTGGCCATGTGTTTACCAGTCGTTCGTCGTCACATCCCAAATGTTTGCAAGGGTACCCATCCCTCGTGACAACCAAGCATCCCCAAAGGCTCCCACCCTGAAACAGGGGAATGGACTGCCTTGCGGGTATAAGATGTAGGGGTTGTCCAAGAGCGGTTGGACAAGCAGTCTAGTGAGTAGCATAAACAAAGATGAATTAGTAAAAGAAAGATACAAGTTTCCTATATGAAAAGAAATCAATGGAATAATAGCAAATTGTTCTAGTGGACTAAAAGCCATTATATTTTTTTTTATTTTTTTTTACGGAGCTTTTGATGATCGATCTCCCAAAGCCAAAGTAGTGAGTAGCATAAACGAAGATGAATAAGTAAGAGAAAGATACAACTTTCCTATATGAAAACTTGAAAAGGAATCAACGAAATAATAACAACTTGTTCAAGTGGACTAAAAATCATCATGATTTTTTTTGATTTTTTTTTTACGAAGCTTTTGATGATGGGTCTCTCAAAGCCAAAGCAATATTTGAGAGATCGATCATCAAAAACTCCGTAAAAAAAAAAGATAACTCATAATGGATTTTAGTCAAATAGAACAATTTGTTATTATTCCATTGATTCCTTTTTATATAGGAAACTTGTATCTTTCTTTTACTAATTCTCTGCAGGTTCGTCCGACTGTTTCAATTGTGGTATACACTTTTTCCATGCTGCCTAAATTCCGTCTCACAATCCTTGTGGAGGTTTCTTCCTTGAGTAGACCAGTGTCAGAATTGTCAACCACAGATAACGGCAATCAGCCCAACGCTAATGATTCCGCAAAATAAGCTCCGCCAAATGCCTCCAGAAGGCAGACGGTCCTTCAAGAATAGTCCAGACTATCCATTTAACCAACACCGCGCCGATCTGTCTTTCAAACTTCAAAAGTGACATTCCTCCTTGACGTTTAGGCTGAGTCAGTACATCCCATATAATTTTAAAAAGGAAGTTTAACCTCCCCTCCCTCCTCCTTCCAGAGGTAATGTGTTAGGATACTAAGAATGAGTTGCTGCGTGGGCACATCTAGTTAGTGAATGTCTCGCTGGTACCAAATTGTTGACAATATTGCATTGTTTATTACCAATTCTCTTCCTGTAAGATTGACCCTTCGAACGAGGGGCCAAGGTCGCAGGATTTTCCGCATTGTAGAAATCACATGAGTCGAATCCAACAACATATGAGGTGTGAAGGAAGCCTGATGGCCTAGCAATTGCTCTTGTTGAGTCGGCAACACCACTCAGAGGCCCCGGTGGTGAGGTGCACGTCAGAGTTTGCTCTAATTATCGCGTGCATGACTTCCACATACAAAACATATAAGTCGTGCGCACCCAGACATCCCTGTCGTACCGACCAGGTAAGGAAAATGGGGTTGGACAACGCTCTGTTAATACACAACAATGAAGTTGTTGTGGTGAGCAGTGAAGCACGTGCTCGTGCAAACAGCACGTCAAAACCAAAATTTGCTAGGGTCACCTACAAGAACTCTCTACCAGCCCTATCATAGTCTTTTTTCGAGATCTAATAGAAAGATAGCAATCTGCTCGTCCCCTGACCCAACCATTTCCATAAGTTGCTTGACAAACATCACATTGTGCAAGATTTGTCTACTCTGCAAAAAACCTGTTTGTGATGGGTGGATCAAAGATGTCATGATAGTTTGCAACCAATGAGCCAGAATTTTCCCAAAGATTTAGTACAGGCTCGACATCAATCTGATGGTCGCCAATTTCTTATGTACGTCACTTCCCTTTTTTTGTGTATAGAAGTAATAGTTCCTTGTAGTAAAGCTTGTGACGGGGGAGCTCCATTCTAGATGGCTTGCATCGTTTTCAGAAGATCAGGATATAAATAGACAAAAAAAACATTTCGAAAAGGCAGTCGGCAAGTTGTCCACTCCTGGGGTCTTATGTGGGGGCATAAATATGCGTGCTCACACCACCTCTTCCATTGTTATTTGTGCTTCCAATCGGAATCTTTGTTGGTCTGTCAAACGACGATCAAGAGTGCTCCAGACCGCGTCGTGAAAGTCCAGTAACAATTGTTCGACTTTGTATTGGGTATGGGATGTGAACAAGTGATCATAAAAAAGTTTGGCATATGTGGTGATCAGTGGGTCGTTTCGGCCAACAGGGCCTGATCATCATAAGGATGATTCAATGTCAGCATTAATTGAGCTTGAGGTAGGTTTTTCCAGCTGCCAAAGAACACCACCGTCATACGATCCCCTTTGACTAACCAGAAAATTTGCGTTCAATATGAATCGCTCTTATTGCAGGCAGACCAACGTAAGTCCTATTCTGACTGGCACGTTCATGTTCTGTCATCGAGGCATATTTATCAAGGTGTTGTTGTGTAGCCCTACGAACCACAACGGCCATTTCTTCATTCAACTGCTCTTGGTGAGATCTCGTCAGCATTTGCTGCAATTTATGAAATAGTTTGTCATGTGGAAGCACCACCTTGAGTCCTCCCTGAAGCCTTCCAGCCCCAGAGGGAAACAAGGGTCGTGCTTAGCGCCATTTGGGCCATAATTTGTTCACGAAGTGCGCCATTAATGGTGAGGACACCACCCATTCAGGGGGTGCCACCCGGTCTGACTTCGCCCTTATTGTCGAATGCATAAAAATTTGAGAAATAGAGGTAAGTGGTCAGAACCAGCGTAGGAGACTACATTACATTTGGATTTGTGCGGGAGCAGTTCGTCTGCCAGAGAAAAAGCATATCTACATGGCTACGAGACAAGTATTTCTAACCCATTGACCGCGGCGCAAACCATGTATATGATTTGTCGCAGGGTGGATCAGGCGATATGCATCAAAGAATCCTGAGTTTTAAAGAAAAGTGGAAAGCATCATGATCACAGAGTCACGGGACAAAGTTCCTATGTGAGGGGAATCAATCCCAAGGAGCATGGTAGTATTCCAGTTGCCCCTCAGGACTAGCGATCCACATCTGGCAAAGGCCATGGCAGGGAGCGAAAAAGCTCCAATCAGGTTGGTTGTGTTGCCGGTGTCAGTGCGAATACCCTTACAAGGGTATCCGACCTGGTTTTTGCAGACGACAGGAATAGTTTGGTTTGAAGTTCTAAGTATACCGCGAGAGGCGCGACAGTGTCTGTGGTTTACGTTGACTGGATGGTTGACAAGAATAAAGAGTATGTGGGCGCGCAGATCTGAGGAGCGCGTGATCTTTTTTTTATTGATGGTTGTGAAAGTCGGCATAGTTGCCGACCAGATTTTTGTTTTTCTGATTAAGATAGGATTAAAAGGATTATGTCTCGTGATTGGTGCGCTTGCCGGTGACCTGTGCGTACGTGCGGAGGACGGCATCKRCAACAAGGTGGTTCTGAAAGTATTTTGGTAGGTCTGCACGTCGTGCAGTGTTTGTTTATTTGAGTGTCCGACAGAACTAGACCCAACCTTAGGCCTAGCGCTAGCAGGATACGACGCTAGACTTTATGGCCGTCCCGACAGTCGGGGACCTTGAGTGCGTGCCTCGTCTGATGGACCCGCGTGTTGAGATGTCAGCGAGAGCCCGCTATCACACCGCTCTTGGAAATAGGGCGCGGTCAGGGCTCGAGTTTGTAGTTGCACTTGAGGCAAAGAGGCCGGTAATGTAGGATGTATATGACCCACATTTCGGGTTCGGTAGGGTCACGCGGGGGTGTGTCGAGTTCGCGGGGTTGCCTGAAGTATGATTACAAACTATTTTTGTGACGGCGCCGAGGTTACCCCTCTATATAGTATTACGAGGGAGCCCCGTAGCATCCCATTCGGGTTCAAGCCCCTGTGGGGGAATACGAGGGAGCCGCACCCATCAGCGGGCGCGATACATACCGCAGCAGGTGGGTGATACTCGCCAGGGGCCAACCGGTAACATCAGGACCGAGCCTCGTTGACATGCCAGTCAATGTTTCTCCCCTCCAGGTCCCTCTCCCCTATGGACTTTAGCGGTCTCTGCTGAGGGCCCCTCATGGAGAGCGGGGGGGGACCAACGGTGTACCTCTAGGAGGCGGGGGCCGAGCTGCTCACAAAAGGGACTATCGAACCGACTGGTAGCCGTTTCCCTCTGAGGTTTCCCTCTGACAGCTGGAGCTGCTGGAACAACCAGCCGACCGCTACGACAGGGGTCGCTGATGTCGGGCCTGTGTCTTGAAGAAACGAGCTGGGAGGCCGTAGAGACAGGAAGCGTTGGAAAGAAACGGTGGGGGCTGGCGCGGTAGAGTGACGGGCAGTAAGGCTGACCGGGCGGCTTAGCGCAACGAAAGTGCGACGAGCGAGCAACAGAATGGAAAAAGAACCTGGCGCGAATTCGCACCGGATGCATTCGACGTCTGAGAGAGAAGGGAGGAGCTATGGCGAAGCTGAAGACAGTGAAGATCGCCAGTTTCTTAACGAAATCAGGCGGGCGAAAGTGTTAGTTAGGGGTTTACGGACTAGGCGAGCGTAGTAGGCGTGTCCGTTTTTGAAACGGAGCAGTGTGGGGGGAGTTAGATAGCGAGGTTAGTGCGCGGTGGCTATGGTAGAAGCCAGCGGGAGCGAGGGAGGAGTGATGACGTGAAAGCCCGCTCGATATTCGATGGTATCGAGCGGGGAGGAGCACGACCCCGAGGGTATTATGTTGGGCGAGCACGAATCCGGGGTCAGTACTAGCAGAAGGTTAGTGGTTCGGGAGTTAGAGAAGAGAAGGGTCGCGCGGAGGTATGGCGGACGGAAGAAAAGAGGAGGAACGAGCAAGCCAAGAGCCGAACCCGGGGTTTTCAACCCGGGCAAGCTGGTTGGTAGCAATAGTTTGAGGGGTAGGTTAGTAGGATGGGAGTTAGAAAGGAAAGGGGCTGCGGGAGTAGGAAAACTTACCTATGGATCGGTGGGCCGCTTGTTCTCGACTATTGGAATAGCGGATTAATGAAGAGATAGCCATAGGGCTTTGGAGGCTTACCTATCGGCCAAAGCACAGTCCACCCTGCTAGATAAGGTAACCAAAGAAGGATCGGCATCTGCAGGCACGACTGTTGCTGTTGATCGGAGTAACTTATGGAAGGGGAGCAGCTACTGCTGTTTGCCGCTGCTGCTGCTGCTGCTGAGGTTGGCTTTTCTGGAAGGCGGTGTTGTGGCTGCTGCAGGGCTTGTTGAGGACAAAAGAGTGATATGCAGAGAGGTGGTGCTGGAGATTGATAGTTCGTCGGACAGGCCGGCTCTGCAGTTGGCTGAAGGTGGTCCAAGCGGGTTTACTTGACCACCATTGCGGGGCCGTTAGCGTTCGAACCGGTGAGAGCATTGCTATTGGCAACCACTTGAGTGAACGGATGTCGTGGACTTAGTTGGGCTATGTAGTATGCTCGAACCTCACTGTTGGAACTGATGCTGTCTGTTGTTGGTTGTTGCATCTGTGCACGAGCTGCCGCTGCTGGCTGCTGCATCTGTGCACGAACTGCTGGCTGCTGCGTATTGCTGCCTATTGCTGCATACTGTTGTTGACTGTTACAGACTGCTATGCGGCCACGATTAGGTTAAGGAGATGTGCTGAGACTCGGAGAGGTGATCAGACTTTACAAACAGGGGGTTAGTGTCGCGGATTGGGAGGTCGCCAGATGATTGTTTTGGCAGTTTGACTTCAGAGGTTGGCCAAGCTAATACGTGGATGCCATTGCGGGGCCCTCAGGCGCACGAAGGTATCAAGACCCTCTCCTAAGAGTTGAGTTGTCCCCTTCTTGTATCTCGAGAATCTGAAACCCTTATATTCTGCCTTTCTTACTCTAAGTCTACTCCGGTTCTGAGAGGAAGGCGGTAGGCGGGATTGCAACCCGTAGGTCCGCATCAAGGCTCTGTGGGAAGTCACCCCACCGATTGCGGGAGCTCTGCCGGAACCTAGGCGAGGTTCTGGAGGCAGGGAACTGGCAGGTATATATTTTTTTGTCTGTATGACCCCACTATACCTTTGTTTTTTTATCTCCCCTTAGTTTGGCTAATGTATGCGTGAGATTGCCCCGATGATTCTTGTTTTCTCTTCAGGACATAACTGACTAAGTAAAGGAATGCATGTAAAATGTCAGTTTCAGCTTCATTGTCTGACTGAAAGCAGATTGTGGGGTTGAATCTGGGGGAAGGATGGGAGGAAGGCAGTATTGCATGTTTGACTGGGTCAACCAGAGGCTGGGCCAGTTCCATAAGTTTGGGAAGCCCAAGTACTGTGTTTTTCTTTTGGATTGTGTGGAGAGTCAGTCAAATTCATAAGTTTGGGTAGTTTGGCTGCTCTGACTTGTTAGGGCTGCTTGCGGTTGACTTTTCAGGAGCCAGTCAAATTCATAAGCTTAGGTAGTTTGGCGGCCTTGTTTACTTTGGGTTTCTATCGATTTCTTTTTGCCTTGGCTTTGAGAGAAACGAACCAGGCTGAGGGCCAAGACATGTTCCATAAGTTTGGGTGGTCTTGGTCCAACGCCTCGCACATGCTGGAACCAGAAGGTTATAACTTTGTTATACTCTACTATTATACTATCTATGAACAGGCTAGTCAGACAGGGTTCCATAAGTTTGGGTGGTCTGACTATGGCTTATCACCAACCGAAGAGAGTATTAATTAAGAATAAACTTGTGGTACGAAGGGGCAGACTGAGTCTTGAGCTGAAGATGGTCGGCTCAGTTATATGCTACCTCAAAAGACTAAGTGCAGACAATTATATAAACTTTGGATACTCAAACAGTTCAGGGGGACTAGGGTGGCTTAGTCATATGCCCAAAGAAGAGAAAAATTGTTGTGCCCTGTGTTTGTGTATACTTCATGGCTGAGCTAGACATGTTCCATAAGTTTGGGTGATCTAGCTTTATGCCCTATGTAAGCTCGGTATAAGAGGATAAATCATTGAAAGACTATGAACTATTGGTTGCTAAGTTGACTTGGGGATGGTGAGAGTACTTACCTTTGTGGGTTGGCCTGCATGTGATTGAGTGAGGTTGCTACTTAGTCTGATATTCAGTTTGATAGGTAGTTGCTTTAATTGCTCGCCACGTGCTAGAGCCATAGAAGTTAGTTTCAATTCCTGCATTTTTCTGAGTTAAGTTTTTTTACTTAGATCAATTCTCCCAATTTCTGGGATTTTTTGTTATATTTGGCTTTGTATAAATTTTGGTAAGCTACTTTCTCTACGGATAGCGCTGCCGAAATTTCTGTAAATCCAAGGAGTTAGTCAACTTTTGACTTTTCAAAGTTCAACTTGTCTAAATTTTATATGGCTAGTAAAAATCTGGGGAGTCTCCTTTTCTAAAGGGAGTATTGCCCGAATTTTTGCTAATCCAAGGAGTTAGACAAAATTTAACTTTGGAAGATTGAAGATTATTTTTGTTTTCATATTTAGGCTGATATAAATTATGAAAGGGCACTTCTCCTACGAAAAGCGATGCCGAAATTTTCTTAGTTTAAAGGAGTTAGATTATATTTTGACAGGTGGCAATTCTGGAAAATCCACTCTGTACAGAGGAGATTCTGCCAGAGTCTACCTTTCTTTTGACACTTACTTGGAGGTAGACTTAGGCTTAGGTAATTATGATGATTTGAGTGAGATTGTGATATGGGGACTATTCTCCATAGACTTATAGATTTAGCTTCGGGATTGACACGTCTTGTGTTACAGGTCTTCTTGATCGATTGATTCAGGATTTGGGCTAGATTCAGGTTGATCCTACGAGGATCGTCTTCTGTTATCACTGATAACAGGTCAGTTGCCGATTCGTCGGTTTACGACTCAACTCCAATCCACTCTTGCCACTCAACCTAAAAACTTTAGCCTTGTGATTTGATTTGTTTTGTTGTGTTTTCACCCGGACTTTATTTTGAATGGTCATTTAAAGAAAAGTACTGAGTATTTTATTTTGGGAGTTGCACAAGAGTGAGGCTTGTATGGCCAAAAGCAAGGGGTGTGAGTGCAGAGAATGGTTGAAGTTGACCCCGTGCAGTGCTTTGGACTTTTGGTGGGATCTTTGATATGATCGCAGGTATGTTTGGTGATTCAGACCTTGGATTTTGACTGTTTGCGCTCACATACATATATATATGGCTGAGAGGAGCTCCACTGTGATTGTGAGAAGTGATCGTCACATATTAATAACCCTTTATATTTACGTGATATATATATGTCTTAGGTGTTTCGCGCGGTCTACTGAGACCACGCGTAAGGGTTAAATAGATCGTGTGTTCGAGAGAAGAGGGAGATCCCCTATTATCCTTTGCTTTTTAGATTTCTATGGTTGGACGTTGTAGTCCGTGGCAGCCGTCAAAGTCAAACCCCTTGACTTCTCTCCTGACCCTAGATGATGGAGCTGGTCTCCAGGGCCATAAGAGACGATTGCCACCATAGGTATGAACTTGTGTACCACCCACTCTCCGCAGGGTGCAGAAGAGGGTGTGGTTTTCAACCGCACTTGGCGGTTGTCCAGCGTCGAGAGATCATTCCCTCAAGGCGCGTGTCAGCCAACACTTGAGAGTCGAATGCGACCCTCAGGATTAACGAGGACCGCATGAGTATGGGTACTGCTTAGTACGTCATCATTGCGATCATTTATGTACGCACGCATTACGAGTTGATATGAGTTAGCCCTGCGTCCGCGTGGTTTATACTGAGTCTCGCGCGCGACGCCTATCTGATTTCCGCGTCAGAAAGCCATGGGATGGCTACAAAGGGACTAAGAGTGTTGTCGCGTTGTTTGTTCAGTGTCGTTCTGTATATGTATATGTATGGGTATGTGTGTGTGTGTTTTTATTTTTATGTTTTTTTATAATGGTGTGCGTGTGGTGTATGGGATGCGTCCTAGTCGACCGACGACGGGTCGTGCTTGGGACTTCAGCCCCCCAAAGATGTCGGTTCGCGTGCGGGTCCAATAGAGGCGTACTACCGCGCGTACCCCCTATGCTACAGCGAACGAGAAACGCCCTCGGCTGATCCACCTCTGCAATTGCAGCTGATCAACTTTCGTACTGTGGACTGGTAGCTCGGCGGGGATACGCCCACCGAAGGGAGGTGATAGCTCTCGTAAGATGGAGGTAAGTCGTGCCTCGCGTAGGCCCTATCCTGTCGTAGGGGCTCGCGAGAGGTATGGCTGGCGCACTCGGCCGGAGCGGCTTGCGGAGGCTCCATGTATATTCGCGACGAAGGATTAAAAACCAACTCCTGCATGACGCGGCCGAGAGGGTCCCGTGCTGCCCTGGTGCAGTGCCGGACCGATGCGCTCGACACCGGGGCATAGATATTAAAAATAGCCCACTTCTCAGAGCCCACTTGGAAACACACCTAGCCATTTACCATTGCACCTAGCCATTTACCATTGCAGTCCCAATTATAATCTGTAATCTCGTACGGAAAGGAAGTGGCAAACAAAATTGCCACTCCTCCCCGCGTTCCCTGTGCAGGAGCCCAACGATGGAAGCCCGCCCACCATCCCCGCTGTTCCTCAGTGGCAGAGGCATGTAATTTTGTTTCCTGCAACAGAGCGATCTGAGCGCCCTTATTCCACATAAGGGTCTTAATGAGGGATCTTTTAGCTGCGACTCTGCGAGACCCCAGACCCCGAACATTCCATGAGACCATTCATATTTTGTCTGGCATGATGGTGAGTCTTCCCATGAACGACACTTAATAAGTGGTGTGGTGAGGCCATAGCACGGCCCTGCACAAGGATGAAACGCATAAATCGACAAATGGTCGAAACATCCCCGCCCCCCCCCCCTCCCCCCACAAAAAAACGAAAAGAAAAAGAAAAAAAAAAGAAAACGTGGGCCTTGTTTGAAAGGGGGGGGGAAGGGGGCCTTTGGGTCATCCATTAGAAGAAAAGGGCCTGTCCCTTGGGCAGCTACTCGGTGGGATGATCAGTTTGTGCTGACGGGTGTGGCTTCCAGAAGACGACCGTCCCCTGATCAGTTGGCCCATGGCATGCAGAAGAAACTATTCGAGCCGCCATTGTCTGGACGATATGGAATCTTCGGAATGCTGCTGTGAGAAGGGGAGAACATCTTATACCCCCAATGGTGAGAGCGGCAATCAAGTAGGCTATAAAGCAAGCTGTCTTGGCAGACTGGGAGTACAGAGTACAAAAGAAGGGTTGCACAGCCAAAGCCTTGAAATGGTTTGGTTGCAGATGGGGTACTTTTCCGGATCTTCTTACATTGGATTCGCCTGTAGGACAAACTCCAAGGTTGGCTTTTTCTGCCTGTTTTTCTGTGAACTTTTTGAGCAGTGTTTTTGAGTTACTTTTGTCTAATTTTATGATACAATAGGATAGGAATATAATCTAGTCACATTTGCTGTGGGGGAGTCGGGATTTCAGCTACAGATCTTGTTTGTATGATTGCTAGAGCGAATGGCAGTAGGACCAGGTTTTTTTTTTTTTTTTTTTTTTTTTTTTTTGGGACAAATGCTCCAATCTATTCGTGGGGAGCAACACGACCAGGTTTTGAACCTTTCTTTTTCTATAATTTGTTAGACCTTTCTTTCTCAAGTGCTTCATAGGCTGCAGTTGGAGATGGGCCCCGTCGGCAGTGCCTCGCCCAGCACCACGTCACCGTGGCAAATATGTAAGGGACGCTGGACCCGTTTTCAGTCTATTAAAAGAACGGTCATTTTGTGCTAAAAAAAAAGAAGAAAACGGGCCTTGCTCTATCACTCTCTTGCCGCACTCTGTGCGCAATTGTGATCAGGTCCATCCAGGACAGTCCTATAGTGCGTATGCCCTGATCTCATTGCCAAATCTTTATGAAAGAGTGAAAAGACAAGTGCACAAAAAAAAAACAAAAAAAAAAACAAGTATCCAGGGGTTCTGAGCATTCAAAGGGCTTCTGTGACTAGCCTAGCAGTAAGTTAGCAGTTATCCATGATTTCCTAAATTTTCCTGAACCTTTTCATAGTTCTCAGATTGTTCTTAGCCGAAGCCAGGTAATGGCCCTGGTATTTCAAATCATTTGTATAATTCTATACGGGACGCTGGGCCCCGTTCCCAGCACGTGTTGCTCCGCACGAATAGACTGGAGCATTTGTCCCCAAAAAAAACAAAAAGGGGTAACTTTGGCGCAGTCACGAAAACAGTTTGTAATTGCACTTCATGCAATCCCGCGAATACAACACACCCCCACGCGACCCCACCGGACCCGAAACGTAGGTCATATACATTCAGCATTACAGGCCTTTTTGCCTCAAGTGCAATTACAAACTCAAACCCTGACTGCACCGTAGTTTTCTCAAAAAAAAAAAAAAAAAATTGCCCAACCAACGGGCTTACGCCCACGAACTGTTGAAATGCAAACCGGGTTCGAACCCAGACGCAATCAGGGCGTACACACAGCGGTGGCAGTCTAGCAAAATCTGCTGGATTTTTTTTTTTTTTTTTTTTTTTTCTGTTGGATTTTCTCTCCCATGTTTGCTGAAATAATACCCCGCAGCCAGCGGCCTAGCTCAGTTGGTAAGGCACGCAAGTGGCATTCAGGAGGTCTTGGGTTCAATCCCCATTGGCCTCATGTACCTTCCTGGGCAAGCTTGGCGCCCGCCACCTAGAGATATGTCGTTGGTCCCCCCGAGTGGCATTGAGCAGAGACTGCTAATGTTCATAGGGGGAGGGGACCGGAGGGGAGGCACAGTGACTGGCCCATCGAAGAAGCTCGGTCCTGATGCTACCGGCT